>OU611968.1:15612260-15623285 GCA_914767545.1 Sesia apiformis | reverse complement strand
CTAACCTAACCTAACCTAACCTAACCTAACCTAACCTAACCTAACCTAACCTAACCTAACCTAACCTAACCTAACCTAACCTAACCTAACCTAACCTAACCTAACCTAACCTAACCTAACCTAACCTAACCTAACCTAACCTAACCTAACCTAACCTAACCTAACCTAACCTAACCTAACCTAACCTAACCTAACCTAACCTAACCTAACCTAACCTAACCTAACCTAACCTAACCTAACCTAACCTAACCTAACCTAACCTAACCTAACCTAACCTAACCTAACCTAACCTAACCTAACCTAACCTAACCTAACCTAACCTAACCTAACCTACCTTCCCCATGACATTCCTTTCGAACATCTAACACCCCCTCACCTTCTCCTCCACCCTGCTCACAGAATCTCCATTCAGCCACTTACCACTATGGATACGGAAGACCTGAGCAACCCACACACACCTGCACCACTTCATATTTTTACGGATGGCAGCAAGCTAGAAGACCAAGCTGTGGGTGCGGCATTTGTGTGTATGGAGGGTGATAGGTGCATTCACACAAAAAAGCTCAAACTCCACAGCAGCTGCACGGTGTACCAGGCGGAGCTTTTTGCTATCCTGGTCGCCTGCCGGTGGGTGGCGGATGGTAGGTATTCCTACTCTATTATCCACACCGACTCCATGTCATCCATTTTAGCGCTTCAGCATCGATCCAGCACTCATCCTCTCATCTCTAACATCCACGCCACAATCAATGAAATACACTCCTACCAGGGGAAGATCGACTTCACCTGGGTCAGGAGCCATACGGGCATTGCCGGGAACGAGATGGCCGATGGCGCGGCCAAGTGTGCTGCGTCTTTACACAAAGCCCCGGATTACAGCAGTTTCCCTATCTCCTATGTTAAACATTTTTCTAAAACAGATAATTTAGCAATTTGGCAATCGCGCTATGAGAGCGCATTACAGGGCGCTCACACACGCCGTCTTCTTCCGCGGCTCAAAGACTTTGTCTCATTGTGGAAAATGGTGGGCAAGTCTTTTCATCTCACACAAATCCTCACTGGACATGGCTACCATAAGGAATATCTTCACCGTTTTCATATCACGGACAACGATCTGTGCCCCTGCGATGACACCACCTCCCAAAGCCTTGACCACCTTATTCAGGATTGCCCTCGCTTTGGCAGCATCCGCCTTCACCACTTACTGCTCTGCAGTAACCTTAGAGTGTCTCCATATAAAATTTCGGATCTTTTACTTAAACAATCCGCTCTGGATTCGTTTGATAAACTGGTCGGATGCATAGTTGGGCAACTCAAACACTTTAATTCTACTTGAAATCATTTTTCTCCATTTGTACTTTATCCTTAGGTTTTCTTTATTACCTTTTGTTAGTCATACTATTCTCTGTTCTCTTTGTTTCTTAGTCTGTATTCTTTCTTTTTTCCTTTTCTCTTTCTCTGTAATTAATTATTAATGTTTATGTTTTTGTTTATGTTTTTAATAGTTAGTTAATTTGTTCCCTTTGTTACTTAGGATTAATGTTTTTGTTTTTATCTATGTATTTAATTGTTATTTAAGTTAGTGTGGGCTTTAGGCCTGCATAAATGTTGTGTTCCAATTGTATTGTTAAAATTGGCCCGTAGTATCAAATAGCTCGGGCCACTCATTTGTCTTCTTTTGATTGTATCTAGTTTTACATCTCTGTCAATATACTCCCCCTGTCGGCGGATTTACTCGGCAGGGGAAAACCAAAAAAAAAAAAAAAAAAAAAAAAACCTAACCTAACCTAACCTAACCTAACCTAACCTAACCTAACCTAACCTAACCTAACCTAACCTAACCTAACCTAACCTAACCTAACCTAACCTAACCTAACCTAACCTAACCTAACCTAACCTAACCTAACCTAACCTAACCTAACCTAACCTAACCTAACCTAACCTAACCTAACCTAACCTAACCTAACCTAACCTAACCTAACCTAACCTAACCTAACCTAACCTAACCTAACCTAACCTAACCTAACCTAACCTAACCTAACCTAACCTAACCTAACCTAACCTAACCTAACCTAACCTAACCTAACCTAACCTAACCTAACCTAACCTAACCTAACCTAACCTAACCTAACCTAACCTAACCTAACCTAACCTAACCTAACCTAACCTAACCTAACCTAACCTAACCTAACCTAACCTAACCTAACCTAACCTAACCTAACCTAACCTAACCTAACCTAACCTAACCTAACCTAACCTAACCTAACCTAACCTAACCTAACCTAACCTAACCTAACCTAACCTAACCTAACCTAACCTAACCTAACCTAACCTAACCTAACCTAACCTAACCTAACCTAACCTAACCTAACCTAACCTAACCTAACCTAACCTAACCTAACCTAACCTAACCTAACCTAACCTAACCTAACCTAACCTAACCTAACCTAACCTAACCTAACCTAACCTAACCTAACCTAACCTAACCTAACCTAACCTAACCTAACCTAACCTAACCTAACCTAACCTAACCTAACCTAACCTAACCTAACCTAACCTAACCTAACCTAACCTAACCTAACCTAACCTAACCTAACCTAACCTAACCTAACCTAACCTAACCTAACCTAACCTAACCTAACCTAACCTAACCTAACCTAACCTAACCTAACCTAACCTAACCTAACCTAACCTAACCTAACCTAACCTAACCTAACCTAACCTAACCTAACCTAACCTAACCTAACCTAACCTAACCTAACCTAACCTAACCTAACCTAACCTAACCTAACCTAACCTAACCTAACCTAACCTAACCTAACCTAACCTAACCTAACCTAACCTAACCTAACCTAACCTAACCTAACCTAACCTAACCTAACCTAACCTAACCTAACCTAACCTAACCTAACCTAACCTAACCTAACCTAACCTAACCTAACCTAACCTAACCTAACCTAACCTAACCTAACCTAACCTAACCTAACCTAACCTAACCTAACCTAACCTAACCTAACCTAACCTAACCTAACCTAACCTAACCTAACCTAACCTAACCTAACCTAACCTAACCTAACCTAACCTAACCTAACCTAACCTAACCTAACCTAACCTAACCTAACCTAACCTAACCTAACCTAACCTAACCTAACCTAACCTAACCTAACCTAACCTAACCTAACCTAACCTAACCTAACCTAACCTAACCTAACCTAACCTAACCTAACCTAACCTAACCTAACCTAACCTAACCTAACCTAACCTAACCTAACCTAACCTAACCTAACCTAACCTAACCTAACCTAACCTAACCTAACCTAACCTAACCTAACCTAACCTAACCTAACCTAACCTAACCTAACCTAACCTAACCTAACCTAACCTAACCTAACCTAACCTAACCTAACCTAACCTAACCTAACCTAACCTAACCTAACCTAACCTAACCTAACCTAACCTAACCTAACCTAACCTAACCTAACCTAACCTAACCTAACCTAACCTAACCTAACCTAACCTAACCTAACCTAACCTAACCTAACCTAACCTAACCTAACCTAACCTAACCTAACCTAACCTAACCTAACCTAACCTAACCTAACCTAACCTAACCTAACCTAACCTAACCTAACCTAACCTAACCTAACCTAACCTAACCTAACCTAACCTAACCTAACCTAACCTAACCTAACCTAACCTAACCTAACCTAACCTAACCTAACCTAACCTAACCTAACCTAACCTAACCTAACCTAACCTAACCTAACCTAACCTAACCTAACCTAACCTAACCTAACCTAACCTAACCTAACCTAACCTAACCTAACCTAACCTAACCTAACCTAACCTAACCTAACCTAACCTAACCTAACCTAACCTAACCTAACCTAACCTAACCTAACCTAACCTAACCTAACCTAACCTAACCTAACCTAACCTAACCTAACCTAACCTAACCTAACCTAACCTAACCTAACCTAACCTAACCTAACCTAACCTAACCTAACCTAACCTAACCTAACCTAACCTAACCTAACCTAACCTAACCTAACCTAACCTAACCTAACCTAACCTAACCTAACCTAACCTAACCTAATCTAACCTAACCTAACCTAACCTAACCTAACCTAACCTAACCTAACCTAACCTAACCTAACCTAACCTAACCTAACCTAACCTAACCTAACCTAACCTAACCTAACCTAACCTAACCTAACCTAACCTAACCTAACCTAACCTAACCTAACCTAACCTAACCTAACCTAACCTAACCTAACCTAACCTAACCTAACCTAACCTAACCTAACCTAACCTAACCTAACCTAACCTAACCTAACCTAACCTAACCTAACCTAACCTAACCTAACCTAACCTAACCTAACCTAACCTAACCTAACCTAACCTAACCTAACCTAACCTAACCTAACCTAACCTAACCTAACCTAACCTAACCTAACCTAACCTAACCTAACCTAACCTAACCTAACCTAACCTAACCTAACCTAACCTAACCTAACCTAACGTAACCTAACCTAACCTAACCTAACCTAACCTAACCTAACCTAACCTAACCTAACCTAACCTAACCTAACCTAACCTAACCTAACCTAACCTAACCTAACCTAACCTAACCTAACCTAACCTAACCTAACCTAACCTAACCTAACCTAACCTAACCTAACCTAACCTAACCTAACCTAACCTAACCTAACCTAACCTAACCTAACCTAACCTAACCTAACCTAACCTAACCTAACCTAACCTAACCTAACCTAACCTAACCTAACCTAACCTAACCTAACCTAACCTAACCTAACCTAACCTAACCTAACCTAACCTAACCTAACCTAACCTAACCTAACCTAACCTAACCTAACCTAACCTAACCTAACCTAACCTAACCTAACCTAACCTAACCTAACCTAACCTAACCTAACCTAACCTAACCTAACCTAACCTAACCTAACAGCTAACAGCGACGAAGACGTCTTCAAGGCCATAAAAAACCAAAATAGAAACATATTCTCCGGCCTTGGTAAAGGAGAGGACAGATTAAAAATAAAATATAAGAAAAAAGCAAGAAACCCACATACGAACCACATTATCCTTAGCACATCCCCCGCTGTCTGGAAACGAGCAGTGGAGGCGGGAGCTCTGCACATCGACCTACAGCGAGTTAGGGTCGAGGACCAATCTCCATTGGTGCAGTGCTCCCGCTGCCTCGGATACGGGCACACCAAAAGATTCTGCAAAGAGAGTGTAGATATATGTAGACACTGCGGAGGCCCGCACATGATAAAGGAGTGCAACAAGAGGGAGGCAGGAGAGACACCGTCGTGCCGGAATTGCATGAGGGCGAAAGTTGACCAGAGAGATCACAACGCCTTCAGCAAAGTATGTCCGGTACGAAGAAGGTGGGATGCGTTAGCTCGAACATCGGTAGCTTATTGCTAAGGTTGCACCGGGCGCGAGCCTCCCCCACATAGTGCTACAGGCAAACCTCCAGAGAAAGAGACTAGCAACAAACGAGCTTATGATCGAGGCGACGAACCGAGGTGCCATAGCTGCGCTACTACAAGAGCCGTACGTGGGTGGAGAGCGGCTACTAAGAAACTACAATGGCGTTAGGATCTTCCAGAACCTTGACCAAGGAGAAGGGACTGTTAAGGCGGCAATAGCCGTCTTTGACCAAAACGTAGATGTCGTACAGTACCCGGAACTCACCACAAACAACATCGTCGTGGTGGGAATCCGAACCAGGGCCTGGGAGATCACACTAGTTTCTTTTTACTTGGAACCGGACAAGCCCACAGGGCCATACTTGGAGCACCTCAAGGAAATCGACAAGAAAATAGGCTCAAACAAAATCATTCTCGGAGGCGATGCCAACGCAAAGAGCGCATGGTGGGGGAGTGCAAAAACGGACAGCAGGGGAGAAGAAATGTCCAGCTTTCTGGGGGAATTGGATCTTCACATATTAAACAAAGGGGACACTCCGACCTTCGACACCGTCAGAGGAGGCCAATGGTACCACAGCCATGTGGATATAACAGCTTGTTCCACAATTATGCTGGGCCTGGTGGAAGACTGGAAGGTCGAACAAAACCTGACGAGTTCGGATCACAACGGCATAGTCTTTAAAATTAAACTGGAAAAATCAAAAGGCATGAAGATAGACAGAACAACCAGAAGATATAATACAAGAAAAGCAAATTGGAGCCAGTTTCACGAGAAATTGGCCCAATTAAAGCAAGACAATAAAATCAATATAGAGGAAATAGATAAAATTAGCAATGTAGACCAAGTTGAATTAATAATAAACAAATATAACAATATAATAACAAAAACGTGTAAAAAATCAATGCCAAAGAAGACAAATTCGGAAACAATCCGTTTGCCGTGGTGGTCCGTAGAGCTCGCAAAAATGAAGAAAGAGGTCACCACCAGGAGACGCCGAATAAAATGTGCTGCGCCGATCCGAAGATCGAAGGTCGTCGAGAAGTACCTGGAAGCCAAAAACATATATGAAACGGAAGCCAAAAAAGCCCAAACAGAAAGCTGGAAAGGATTCTGTGAAAAACAGACTAAAGAAGGTGTCTGGGAAGGAATATACAGGGTAATGGGAAGAACGGAGAAAAGAAGTGAGGATGTGCCCCTGGCCGTGATGGGGAGAACACTGAGCGATAAGGAGTCGGTGAGGCTGCTGGCTGAAACCTTCTACCCGGAGGACTCCGAGGAAGGGGAGAACTCAGACCATCGCCAAACCAGAGCTACGGCAGATCAGGTAAACGGTTGGGTACATAATGAAAAATATGACCCACCGTTTACTCTGACCGAAATGGAACTGGCGATGGGAGGCCTCAACCCCAAGAAAGCCCCCGGAGTGGATGGGTTTACAGCAGACATATGCCAACAAGTCCAGTCCGCCGACCCTCAGCTGCTCCTAAGGATCTTTAATAGATGCCTAGAACTGAACCACTTCCCCAAGATCTGGAAGGAGGCAACAGTTATAGCCCTGCGGAAACCGGGGAAGGAGGATTACAGCAGCCCAAAATCCTACAGGCCCATAGGCCTTCTGCCGGTCATGGGGAAGGTGCTAGAGAAAATGGTTGTGGGGAGGCTAAAATGGCACCTCACACCAAAAATGTGCACCCGCCAGTATGGTTTTATGCCACAAAAAAGCACCGAGGACTCCCTCTATGACCTGATACAACACATACGCGGAAAGCTTCATGAGAAGAAGCTAGTGGTAGTTGTATCATTGGACATAGAGGGAGCCTTCGACAATGCTTGGTGGCCGGTTATAAAAACCAGACTGGCCGAAGAAGAGTGTCCGGTTAACCTCCGGCGGATAATGACCAGTTACCTTGAAGATCGTAAGGTACGGGTCAGGTATGCCGGAGAGGAATACATAAAGGACACTCACAAAGGGTGCGTACAGGGGTCCATTGCAGGACCCCTCCTTTGGAACCTCCTCATCGACCCACTTTTGAGGGGCCTGGAACAGCGAGGTG
This sequence comes from Sesia apiformis, assembly GCA_914767545.1. NCBI lineage: Eukaryota > Metazoa > Arthropoda > Insecta > Lepidoptera > Sesiidae > Sesia > Sesia apiformis. The sequence continues at coordinate 15,615,771 of OU611968.1, read as the reverse complement.
ACTACGTGCAGGCGTATGCTGACGACGTCGTCCTGGTGTTCGCCGGTGGCACTGCGCGGGAAGTGCAAGGGCAAGCCAATGCCGCCCTCGAGTATGTTCGGGGGTGGGGCGTCAAAAATAAGCTGAAGTTCGCACCGCATAAAACAAATGCAATGGTGCTAACTAGAAAGCTAAAGTTTGACGTGCCACTCCTGAGCATGGGCGGGGTTGACATTGGAATGTCCGACGAGATTAAGATCCTGGGGCTCACAGTAGACAAGAAGCTGAACTTCAACGCCCATATTGCGAACACCTGCAAAAAGGCGTTGAATGTTTATAAGCAATTGTCTAGAGCTGCCAGGATCAGTTGGGGGCTCCACCCAGACATAATACGTATTATATATACGGCAACGGTGGAGCCCATAATCTTGTATGCCGCCAGCGCATGGGCACCGGCTGTCACCAGACTGGGCGTCAAACGGCAGCTGAACGTAGTTCAAAGAGGCTTCGCCCAAAAGCTCTGCAAAGCCTACCGCACTGTCTCCCTAAATTCGGCACTATTACTAGCCGGGATATTACCACTCGACCTCAGGATTCAGGAGGCAGCCGCCCTATATGAGGTCAAGAGAGGGATACCCCGGATGATGCCGAAAGACGGGGAGGTAGAGCGCAGGGTGGCATTTGCAGACACTCCGCATCCGGCAAAACATATGGGTCTACAGTTCATTAACCTGGTAGACCCAAAACAATGCGACGAAATTACAACAGCAGTAAAAATTTTCACCGACGGCTCTAAGATTGAGGGCAAAGTGGGAGCTTCATTATCCGTATGGAAGAATGAAGCCGAAACCAGAGCCCTCAAGCTTAGACTGTCGCCGTACTGCACGGTCTACCAGGCGGAACTGCTAGCCATATGCAGAGCCTCGCGGTATATCCTCCAATGCGGAGAGTCGAGCTTTGGCATTTTCAGCGACTCACGCTCGGCGTTGGAAACAATCGTCAACCCTTGCAGTCCCCACCCTCTAGCCATCGAAACGAGGGCCAACATCCGACATGGTGTACTCCAAAACAAAGAAGTTTCTTTGTTTTGGATTAAAGCACATGCGGGGCTGGAAGGGAATGAGCGCGCTGACCAGCTGGCCAAACTCGCTGCCAGAAGCCTGAAAGTGAAGGCAGAGTATGATAGCTATCCGGTTTCATTCATGAAGCGACAGATCCGCAAGGACACGCTTGATGAATGGAACCGGCGCTACCAAGAAGGCGAAACGGCTGCAGTAACCAAAGCCTTCCTACCGGACGCCATAAGGGCACACAGCATAATCAGGAAGATCCGGATGGAGTCAGTCATCGCTCAGGTGTTAACGGGACATGGCGGATTCTCCGAGTACTTGAACCGCTTCAAGTGCAAGGAGAGCCCGGCATGTATCTGTGACCCAGACGTGGCTGAGGGTATATTGCACCTGATAGTGGACTGCCCTGTATATGGAAAGAAAAGGTTTGATACAGAAATGAAAATGGATCGAAATATAGAAAAGAATAATCTCGCGGAATTGATGGACAGAGACGACACGAGACACGTTCTCCTGGAGTTCTGTCGGCACGTGGCCAAAGGGGCCATTAACAGAAATAAATAAAATAGCACGACAGAACGGAAGGAGCATAAGATAATAATGGATAAGTTTTAAACAATAGGACTAGGGCTCTGACCTATACATCAGAGCCAAAAAATTAGACTAAGATAAGATATAGATATAAGATGTACATATTAAAATTTTAAGAAATGACAACTGACCATATACATCAGTATTAACTAAGAAATCAAGACACCGCAAAGACTTCCGACCTGTACATCGGAAGTCGAAAGCGGAGAAAAGACGATATACCGTATATACAAATATACGAGGAAATAAACAATTAATTAGAAGAGCAAGAAGAAAATAATAAAGATAAACACAGACCCTGAATTTATATCAGGGGTTCTTGCAATCGGGGGGTTTTAGCCGGTACAAATCCGGCATCGCCTTCCGCCGGAATACAGAACATCTCATAGCGGAAGGCATCCAAGAGGATTTCCCCCCGAAGAGAAAGAAAAAAAAAAAAAAAAAAAAAAAAAAAAAACCTAACCTAACCTAACCTAACCTAACCTAACCTAACCTAACCTAACCTAACCTAACCTAACCTAACCTAACCTAACCTAACCTAACCTAACCCAGTGTCGCTCCAATCGCCGTCGCGAGCGCATCGTTTTTGCGCTGCTCCGCGTTGAAAAATTACAGAGTGTGGAAAAGTGTGCGAAAGTGTTTAGTGCTACATATAGAAAGTTGCGCGCAGTGAAGACGAATCGACTGGTGCCTAAATCAAATCGATCAGACAATAACTTTGGCCAGAGGAGCCCAAAAACCGTCGTGTGGAACACATTTTTGAAGACGCTGTGCAAACGCGATCTACGACCCTTCCTTTTATAGGGTCAAATCGTCGGGCTTAGCGTCCTTCACCACACTGCAAAGGAAGGGATTTTTTACACCGTTTTTGAGTGAGATATCGGGGAAAAACGAAATTCCTTTGTCTCCGTATCTCCTCAGCGGCTCCGTTTCTGCGGTGGCTGGAAACACCAGATCGAAGACCACATCGGGAGGAGTAAAACTCCGAAAACCGCGTCAAAATTGGACCAGCCATTGCGGAGATACGATCAAAAGTCTGTAATCGTAAGTAAAGTGCCCCAAAACTTTCCATTGTTTACAACCTTGCTATAGGTAATGGAAAGTTTTTAGTGAAGCTATTCGGCATTCGAGTCAGTCGTGACGTCAAGTTTCTGGAATAGTCTCGAACTATCTCGAACATTCCAGAACTTTCCACAGCGTCATACTGTGACGCACTTCGCCAGCACTCCCTCCGCACCCCTACCTCCCCCCCCCAACCCGCATCCCCCCGCACCCCCCCTCCCCTCCCCCCCCCCGCACCTCACCCCCGCGGAGGTTTCATGTGGAGCACTTTTCCTCCCCCCTCACCCCTTGAGATTTGCACCCCCCCCGCATATTATCTCAGTGACTAAAAGCCGTGAGCCCCCCGAGTTTGGGCTCGTTTCAAAGAGGACAAGGAGGGCCGTCTTTTGGCCCCACCAGAATTGGACTACCTACACTTTTCTTCATTTTACATTTTTGGTGCATGCGATATCTGTTTTATTGAGCAGATATCGCACAATCTGTCCTATCTCCTAGCCCGAAAAACCTCCGAAACACCTTCTCTCCCCCCATTAACATGTCGAACAACAGTGTAAGGCGCAGCGTGGGGGAGATTGAAGCTAGAAACCGGTCTCCCATAATGGTGCAGAAGACGAAATCACCAAAAGCTGCACCAATTGCCGGCCCATCCACATCATCAGGCAGGACGACCGGGAAGGTGGAACCAAACTACAAAAGCCGATTAACAGAGGCAAAGGCCTATCTCACAAAGGCTAAGATACAAATTAATAACAGCCGAAACCTGAAAAGTGAGATAAAATTGGAGGTTCTGGATTGTGTCGAAAGGCTTT
>OU611968.1:11220631-11299729 GCA_914767545.1 Sesia apiformis | reverse complement strand
AATGCAACCATCCCTCTATGTACGAGTATGTATGTATGCAATGCAACCATCCCTCTATGTACGAGTATGTATGTATGCAATGCAACCATCCCTCTATGTACGAGTATGTATTTATGCAATGCAACCATCACTTTATGTACGAGTATGTATATATGCAATGCAACCATCCCTTTCAGTATCCACTGCTGGACATGGGCTTCCCTGTACGTTGTCTTGTGCGTGAGGGATTAAAACGCCACGTTGGCCAAGCGAGATAGCGTGTCTACCCTTTTAGAGGGCTATAATTCCTCACTCGCTATTTTGTGGTAGAGCTTTGTTAGCTGCCCTTTATGACACCCACGGTGAGAGATGGTGTGGAACTATTGAATAGCTTGCCGAAACCACACGGTACAAACAGAATTCATCTATATGGTATACAGATGACATTCTGTTTGTTTCTTCGCACTAATTTCGGGATACGCTGACAGATTTTGCTGCCGTTTTCTATGTTATGCCGCTATGCCTCTATGACGTTTTCATCATTTTATGTGCGCAGTAGTAGTTTAGAAAAATACGAGCGGAGGGGAGATAATTTACAAAAATGTCGATTTACTTATTTAAATTACTTATTCGTGTTAGTAAAAATAATTTCAAAAAATGAATAATAACAATGGCGTGTAATGAAGTCGTCCTTTCAGTCGATATAGCCCGAGAGTTTCTTTTTATTTCACAAAATGTCATACACATACCTATATAGACTGGCACTAGTGAGTATATTGACAAACTGGCGACAATTTGGCTGACAATTGTCAATATTTCCAGCGAAGCAGCGGACATAGGTTAGTCATAACATGAAATCCCATATATTGTCCACAGGGCGACTGGGTGTACCCACACCGGCCGGGTGACTACGCAACGTTGACAAGAAAGTACCTCGGATCCCTCTACTGGTCCACTTTGACTCTGACCACTATTGGTGACCTACCCACGCCTGAAACCAACGCTGAGTGAGTACTGATCTGCTTGGAATGCACTGTAACACTATCCAGAAATTTTTTGGTCATTCTTATAGCATTTCGCCTTTTTAGAGTTTCATTTATGAATGACGGTTATAAAGTAAATTATTATGAAGTCATCTATGTAATGTTTTGTACTACACCCATTTAAATACAATGATGATAGATCTTTTTTATTTTATCATATATTTTCGATCGATTGCTTATTTGTATAGTTGGAATGAAACATAGTATTTGGGAAAGATGGCTGAAAACTAAACATTTTACTGAATGCCCTGATTTAATGAAACGTTTGACTGAAATCTATATTTTCTGTTAATCGTGATTTTCATAATTAAAAATTACTTTACATAAAAATATATAAGAATGTTAAAGGGATGACCGAGAATCGCTTTACAATTTTATTATTTGATATAAGTATACATATTTAGAGTTTGATCATAACATCTAGCGTCTTGGCTGTTTCGCGAAAATATTAGTGGAAATATCGTTTAAAAGAAAATAACCATTATCATTAATTGTAAATCATCATCGATTGAAATAAATTGAACAAAATACATGTAACATTAATTCCCACTAAGTTATATTATAAAACAAATCGTTTGCAAAAATAATCATACAGAAACATTTTAACAAAAAAAAAGTGAATTATCAATATTTTATTGAAATACTTAAATAAATACAGGTTTTAGAGCAAATCTATATACAATAGTGGGAGCAAAGCAAATATAAGAAAACATATTGACCGAATAGAACTTTTACTAGCATTGCACATGTAGGTATATTCTCATACATTTTATAACACGCCGAAAATTCTTATGGGCATATCGCGAAATATTCAAAATTTTAATATTGCTTGTAAATTGAGCCTTCATTAACCGACGTACATTCCTGACTTTAGAGAATTGTTTGTATTCAAAATTTAAAGTAGTGAAAGAAATTTTCAATTTCAACATAGCAATACATTTGTACTAGCGCTTTGCGAGGGATATTTGTGTATTGCAACTCCAGAACGGTCAACAATATGAAGCTTATACAAAGGAAGCGCAGAATTATTGTTCCATAAAACCGTCCATATAGTGGAACTTGCGTCATCGGAAACAATTTCGTTGCAGATATCAGAAAGTTGATTTTGTAACTAAGTAACTAACGTCTTTGTTGCATTTAATTAGTTTTACAGAATAGATATTTCTGCTAAGTATATTAAGGATATAAACGTTCGTTTTGAAAATAGATATTTGACGATGATTTACTGATAAATGATACATTTTAATGATATTGTACAAAACATACCTTTTTAAAACTAGAACATTATACATATAAATTGTGTAATATAAAAATAATGTTTGAAACTCAAATTGAAAATAAACGAGATTGTAGCAAACAAAATTCAACATAAGCCTGAAAAAGACGATGAAGGGCGAGGTGTTAAAAGTAAAAAAACTCATTAACACCGAATGGAATTTCAATTGGTTTCCAAGAACGATTAGTGGAATCATTAAAACGCCCGCTCTCGACGCCAAACACCTTAATGAATTATATTACTTGTACCGATTTATTTCCATGAAACTTCGATTGCAATTCGCGTTTTGCATAGTGATATGTATCTTTTAAAACATTTAAAACTTTGTTACGCATACCTACTCGTAAAGTATACATGCCGACGGGCTAAAAGTTCTTATAATGTAAAAACTACTGTGACATCGCACTTAGGGTAACCAAAGACAATTTGAGTTGACTATGCCTTATGAATAGGCAAATTAGTACTGTCATAGGCTAAATAATATGTATGTATATTAAGGTCTGTAAACGTTGAAATATAAAAAATGTTGCAATTACATCAAAAATGAAAACAATTATCCAATAAAACATTTCACTAACAGTAACACAATTAAATATCCAAAAAAAAAATTATCTTAAATGGTATAAGTAGTAGATACTTGAGGAAATAATATTTAAATAAGGCGTTAATAATAATATAAATTAATAAACATAAGGTAATCGTAAACTAGAATAGATTCAGGGTTAAGCCGTCTATTCATTACGGACGGAACAGTCATCGGATAGTATAAGGACTTTCGGAAATTGGTTCTGCCTAGCTCAATGGAACTGAATTTCTCCTTTAATCTTTACTTTGTCTTGTCCATTGAGATACTAAGGATGGATGAAATAATTGTAACATCATTATTTATCAAGCGATACGTCGTACGATCCGTTTTGCAGTAAAAAAATTAATTTTGTAATGTGATTAGAACTAGCAAATGATAATTTAAACCTCATCGATTTCAAACAAAATTATACCCTGAACTTTGAAAGAATTAAATCGCACAATGGATTCTTGATAGATAATGTATTAATTGCATGTGAAAGAGAGGCTTCACTAGATTAATAAAATGTATTCACTAGAGGGCAAAATGAACCACAACAATGTTGTACAGCGGTGCGCGATATTGTGGGACACCGTACACCGAGCGACATGCTGTCGACTATAACAGATATACTCGTAGTGTAGCATATAGTCTCTTGGGATGTCATCGAACGCAGTAAATGCCCTAGACGTCGCGGAGTATTTTGTGGATTATTTTTCCCCTAGAGAATGAGTAATTTGGCGTTTGTAAATAACGAAACTTCTTAACTTCATCATCTAAAATATCATGTTTACATCAATAAATAACATTAGTTGTGTACTAACATAAAGGTTGTATGCAAATAGCAAACATGGAGGCCCCAAATTTCTGCCGCGTCGCGGGCTCAAATCCCGTTTGCTGCAGTTCAAATCCAACCGAGGGTACGTCTCCGAGCATACGATTGGTCAGATCATCTTTTAAATCCTATCTAATTGGCAGTTTAAAGTGGTTCCAACTCTAGTTTGAATTTCGCGAAATAAAAGCATTGTTTCAACCGAGTTTGGAACTTCTGCAATGTTAGCGACATTCTGTTTTTTTCATTTCGGTCGCGGTTTAGTACTTACTGTGTACATTTTATAATCGGTTGGTAGTAACATTGTAATCTGTTCATCTTTTTACTTTATACAGGATTGATATGTGTGACGTCACTTTAAATTATGTGACGTCACTTTAAGATAAAGGACATCTTTATTTGTGAGTAGCTGTTGCCCGCGACTTCGTCCGCGTGGACTTTACTTTATAAACACCGTCTTGATCGACGTGATCGAAATTTTAAGTGAAGCTTACCACAATACATTAGTGAAAACCGCACCCAATTCGGTTAAGCCGTTTCTAAGATTAGCGCGCACAAACTCACAGACAAACAGATAAACAGACAAAAATTCTAACAATCATTGTTTTGGGTTCTATTGCGTTGATAAAGGCTGCCGTTAATAGTTTTTCTCATATACCTTCCATGTACAGACAGCGATCAGTTACATTTTTATTACATGTATAGATATAGATTCTGTCTTAACATTGAACAAAAAAAATGAAACCGTGAAAACTTGGCAAACAACAAAATTCCATTACGAAGAAACGTTTGCGTCACATCGTCATTCGCTTGTCTGATTGCTACACGCACTTCACTCCGAGTAATCTCAAAAACTCTTTCCTGAAATGGAAAAGCATTTTAAGCATGTCCTTTACATTTGTGACATTGTTATTATTATTTAAGAATAAGTGCTTAAATACACGTGGCCAGTTCTTAACGCACGCTATCCTCGTCAAAACAAAGGCCTAAATATTGAACATTTTTTATCTCCCTCTGTCATCAATTTTCGTCTTGTTCCATATTTTTTCTCGCGAAATAGCGTAGTATTAGAATTGACGATAAATCTAGTGAGAACGTTATTATGTAGGAAGGGGCTCGTTTCCAGCAATAAATAACATCTCAGGTCAAAGACTGGACAAAACTGTCCGACAGAGCATGCGTGTAAGTTATGAGCTCCCTGGGCACCCCTTAACACACTCGTAAAATACGGTCTTAATACGAGTACAAGGTCGAACTCATTTTAAGAGGTCAAACAATAAATGAGTTTTAAATTTATCTGCTTAATTTCCGACATTTCAGTAATTAGACCCATAATACGATCAAATATCAAATCTCAAGTAGATCGCCCAAACGGATAACGGAAAAGGTTGGCTGTTAGATAAAAGCACTAATGAAATATACGAACGCATGTTCTGTCAATCCGTGCAATATATACAGATGTCAGAGGACAAAATCAAAAGAAAACAATGAATGAAACATGAAATTTCCATTGATATCCACCTCGATTTACTAATAGTTAGGTACTTCAATGAAAGATGACTTTTTGTCGATATGGTCGTGGAAATGAAGCAAAAATTTCCCAAGGCCAAAGCCGTAAAAAGTAGCAAAAATAAACAATTATCAATAAGATTGTGGATATTAAACTAAGAAACAAATGAATAGGCAGTTGAAACTGAACTTGAATTAAGTGAAAAAAAAAATTCAAACACATTAATTAAAAAAGGAAAGAGACAATCAACGACCGACCCGAGTGAATAAGTATCCAATCAGACTGAAGCCTACTAGTAGAGAATATAAAGCCCGATGATTACTAAATTCCGCTTGAAAAACTTCCGTCCCATATGTACCAACCATTAAGACCGTGTTAGAACGGAAACGGTCGCGACACGTACACTACAAACATCTCTCTGGGGGAATTTTATTAAACCCTTAATGCCCTTTGAGAGTGCTTTAGTGAATTTCCACGTGGACAAAGGGAAAAAATCCTGTGGAAATGATACAAATCAAGATTGGAGTTTAGTTAGCCTTTGACTTTCGAGGGTAACTCAAAGCTATTTATTTTCTGGTAGAAAAATATTTTCCAAAGATTTGTTGTGACTGAATGATCATTTTCGAATGAGGTCTAACATAAAAGCTTTTTTCTTTCTTGTAAGTTGGCAAAAACAGCTAAAAGTCAACAAATCCATTTTTCTTGTTTGTTCAAAATCTTGTTTTTTAATTTGCCAAACCATTCTAAGAAGATAATTAGTTTTAATGTTAACATAAATTGATTCAACAAATGATTTTACTAATTACAAGAATAAGCATAGCAGTTTTTGCAAAAAATACCTAAATTTATTTTACACTGATAAATCTTTCACATAAAAAATATTTGACGCAAAGCAGACTGAAAGTCGACGGGTATTAATCCGTATCTGGCTACAAGTCGAGATCCAATTTAAGGGCTGCGAAGCTTTTAATTAAGGCGATTCATTCTAGGGCCGTTGCTAACAGTCCGCGAACGTTTATTCAGCTAACTGCATGATTAATTTGTACCAAAGACAAGATGTCCCTTTCAAATTTTGAACGCCAACTGCTGTCGTGATTCCGCGTAATTTTGTCAAATTTTCTTTTTAATATATGGAGATTTAAAAGCCATTTAATTACGTTCTTTTATATATTACCCACTGTGTTATACAATTAAATATGAGTTTGAAAGCTAATTATATTCACAGTATAATCTCACTATCGATGCCTATATTATAAATGACGTTATAACAATTGATTATACTTTAACATCCATTAGATGAAAGACTTGTAAGACCACGATCTTCGCATTAAATTATGCAAATGGGTGTAAACATTTCTAATGTTTACCCATATTCTTTGATCAACGCAAAATCTCCGTAATCTGAAACCACGTCTTGAGAAGAACCTTGAGTAAGCCTTCAATTAATTTTATCTTTCGAAATCCCTTATCCTTTTAGCACATTCTGCACATCGCACTCTGTCTTACTTTTACGTTGAAATACGGGCATTTATAATGCCGCCGCCCGAACAACAATGCTATTATTTACGCGTAATTTACCTTCAATACATGAATATTTACTTGATCTGACTAGTCTCGGGCTTTAACATAGTATAGTACTATGTAATATATTTTTATAACTTTCTCTATATAGCACGGAAGTATAAGAAGGATTAATATTGTAATTCATAGTTGTTGTTTTCTTGCTACATGTTTGAGGCAATGGTTCGTATTGTATTGCCACAATTTCCGTTGAAAATGTTACGTTCTTAATTAAATTTTAAGACGGGAATATCGTTTACGGTTTTAAGATAGCGACCGCGATTTTCAATATCATACGACACAAACATAACAGACATGTGGGAAAGAGATAAAATTTATGAAGTAGATAAAATTAAAATGGCGGCGGCAGAAATTTGGAGGCTGTTCGCTTCGCAGCGACAAACTTCGGGTAACGACTCTTGATGTGACTAGTTTCTTTGTCATGGATATGTTTCTTTTATTTGTTACCTTTTGTTACTTTATTCATCGATGTCGATACTCGACGGGAGTTATGAAAGTTTTCGAACAGCCTTCATTGATTGTAACCGCCATTTTTTAACGTGTCGCTTTTTGTGTGTACATTGCTTTTGAGGTGTTTTATATTATTGCAACTGTTCGAAAACTTTGCACTATGATTTGTTTCGTTAACAGTTTAATTTAATTCATTAGTTTCTTTTTTGTCAATCATTTTCTAAAATGGCTTTGTAGTAACATTTCGTTCTTCTTTATTTTACTTTTAATCTATCTTCATGTTGAATTCTATTTCTTTTTCATGTTTTATCATACAGGTTACAACTACGATGTTGCCTTTATTTATTTTAGACGCTCGTGTCTAACAACGAAATTTTCAGAGTTCAAAATGGACTTCGTAGCTCAGTTTTGTTCTTCCGTAGATATAGAATTACAAAGGCAGGAAGGTCCATTCAAAAAATATGCTTACGCACAGAAAATTTCGTGATAAACCTTTATATTACAAATAAATAACTAAAAAATGTATTTGTTCCACAGATACATATTCACTATAGTGAGTTACTTGATCGGCGTATTCATATTCGCCACTATAGTAGGACAAGTCGGTAATGTCATCACGAACAGAAACGCCAATAGACTGGAGTTTGAGAGGCTGTTGGATGGTGCTAAGACATATATGAGACATCATAAGGTAAGTGGGTAATCGAGTCTCTTAGCTATTAAAATATACTTTTTTAATTGCTAAGAGTTTGAAAATCACTTATCAAATTGCATAAATATTACACATCCTGGTGGCCATAGATGATGCTGACCACATATCATCTTGTTGAGTGCCCGCCCGTTTCTCACCTATATACTATAAAAAATGGCGTTCCAGAAAGCATTGTCTTAGTGTTATATCAAAAAATCTGCAAAGTAGGATCTTGCTGCAAGTTGCGAGGTATTAAGAACAATTTCGACACTAACATCATTATATGTTTAATTATTAAAAAATCTCGTAAAATGGTAAGCTCTTAGAATATGATGACTCTTGAACCTCAATTAAGGAATGAATAATGTGAACCAAAAGCAGAGCATGAAATGATAAACTCGTGAATTTTTCTTTCAGCTTTTGCTTCTTAATCGTACCATTTCCCCAATTTTCCCTAATGTACGTACGTCTTTCGGTAGTGAGTGAGATATGCCCGAGCCTATTCCCATCCTATCCCTTCCTATTTTCCCAAGCATTTCTCTAAATCCATTCCTATATCTTAAAGGTAATCTATTCCTAAACATCACGTTTGTCATTGTCATTTTGGGCTAATGTTGGCTTGTATTGCGGATGTCTATGGGCGACAGTATCCACTTACCATCAGATGGACTATATGCTCGTCTGTCGCCCTTCGTCAATAAAAAAAATCTTTTACTCTTTCTGAATCGTTTTATTTTTATAATCAAATAAAATCATATCGTTTATTTTGCCGAAACATAGGTAATCAAAATATGGTGTTACAATATGTACATATATTTGTCCCGTTATATTTTGCCTCAATAAGTGTGCAAGAGTCCAGTTCGTTATTAATTCATATATTATTCATATATTAATTATATTATACATTACTCCATACATTTAATTAATATTATTATTTTCAATACACATAACGTTTCACTATTAATAAAAAATTCTATGTCACATTTTTATTTATATAATCATTTATATATTATATAAACAGTTATTTAAAAGCCAGCGTGTCACTTTTGTCTTAAAAATATTTCTCGCTAAGTATTTTAAATCATTTGGTAGCTTATTATAAATAGAGATCGCCATATGAAAAGAATTTCTTACACAAATCTTTAGTCTACATTCTAGTACGTACAAATTATTTTGATGTCTTGTTTTGTTACCGAAAACATGTCTTTGCTTTTTAAAGTATTCAGGGTGATGCTTTACAAAGATTCATGCTTCTATACATGGTAGAGGAAGATTTTATAGAGTTTGGAACAATGGTCGACAACTTTCCAAATACCATGCTCTGTATATAGCTCGTATACATTAATAAATATACATTTTTATTGCATTTTAATTAATCGACAGAGTTATCCCATAACAGTATGCCGTATGAAAGTGTAGAAGCAACATGCACTAACTTCTGCCTCCCGAGATACTGTAATACTTAATCTTCTTAATGAGTATACAAACTTATCTATTTTGTCACATACCATATCTACGTGAGATTTCTAATTACAACTTTTATCAATATAAAGTCCTAAATACGTTAATATGCTTCTTTTACTGTATTATTTAAGTGGTGAATGTTAAGAGGAGTCTGTCCATGTTTGTATGTCTGAGATTAAATAACCTTAGGTTTGTTAATATTTATTTGTAATTTGGTAGCCATTCAATTATGTCATTAAAAACTTTATTAACTTTCTCTTTGTAAGTCGTCTTTATTTGAACTTTTGATAATTACTGTAGTGTCGTCCCCAAACAATTGGCATCGTGATTAGTTATACGGGGAAGGTCATATATATACAGTGGAAATAAAAATTGCCCCATTATACTACTTGAGTTACTTCACATCTGAAATTTGATCTGCTGGTGACTTTTATTCCGTTAATTACTCTAGAAACCTCTGTACATTTGTAATCTGTTAGTTAGATAGTTTCTAAATCATCCGTAAGCCATTCCTCTTGTACCACACCTACTTAGTTTGAACAAAAGTATTTGATGGTTAACAAAGTCAAATTCTTTGCTCATATCCAAGAACAAAACAGCTATATTTTGATTTAAAGAAAGCTACTTTATTGCTATAGATTCTAAATAATACAAGTGCAGTAAGTACTATATAAGTACAGTATATAGGTATGAGATAAAATATAATACTTATTTACTAACAATATTTTCTTAAATGTATGTCTTTAATTTATTTTTATAGATATTTATACTATTGCATTTATACTGTTTAATTTCATCTGGTAATCTATTATGTAACTGTGCTCACTCAAATAATATAGGTATTTCTTTGGCCATAATTGTTAGTTCTAGGATGACGAACGATTAAATTGTTTTTATATCTTAAGTTATGTATATAAGTTTTATTATATTTGCTTTGTCATTCATTCCTTTAGTAATTTTAAGTATTATTAGTACCTATTAAAATACTTTAGTTAGTATTTTAATAAGATTAAAACAGGCTAATGTGATAGAATTACTTATTTTTCAGAAATGTAAGCACATATTCCCTTTATTTGGTACATTTTAAATGTTTGACGAATTACAACGATTTAAACGATTTAACGATTTAAATGTTTACACTAATTACAAGAATTACATAAGGAAAACAAAGTCTAAAACAAGCTAGAATCAACGTCTACGTCTAGAATCAAACGTTTCTACGTTTGAAATGTAACAATTCGTTATGAAGGGATTCAAAGTGCTACATACGAACTTCAACACTTAAAACTTAAAAGCGTTTGTCTCAGACAAGTATTAACTAACAACATGCCGAGTAAATGGGATCCTATACTCCGATTCCAAGTGCATATATGCAAATGAAATGTGTTCAACATTTCAATAATAGTGGGGAAAGATGCAAATATAATCCAATGTTTACACTGACTTGAGTTGATGTTTTTGGTCTTCTGATTTGATGATTGATGATCTTCTAACAATGTTTTTGGTTATAATTTAGGTAATTACATTCATTTTCATTAATAATTTGATAAATAGAGAATATTGATTAAAATATAACTAAATCGCTATTTTCATATCAAATACACTTTTCTAATTGTAAGATCTTGTATATAAGATTCAAGAATACAAGTTAATCCCTATATTTAGTATTTTTTTTTTTCAAAACGAGTAAAGACTATATATGACACTAGTCACTTGAGCATCCGTTGAACATTCGCAACATTCTTCCTACCAAGTTTCTTGAATACTTCACGAAAAGTTTGACCTAAAATCCGGGGAAATCGCGAAACATAAGTACTAAAATATGTAGGTAGTACAACTCTTATAACACTAAGTAGCTTCATAAGTAATATTTGTACAAGAATCTTCTTTTCAAATTAGCCCCTTTCAATAGATTTATCCAACCACGATTTCATCGTGTCGATTAAGACCTTATCGTGTCCTTAATCTGTATTGTACCATCTTGCAGTATTTGAAACATAACGGAAAATTTGCACTTACACTTAATTGCGAAGTGCAGTCATCAAATGGATGTTCGATATAAGTACTTGTCGCAAAACATTTATGGCATCGGGGAAGTTAATGTAATCCTCAGTCAGCCCATGACTGAGGAAGCGGTGAAACTATATAAATTTGTAATACGTGCTCTCAGATTGAGGGTTCACTGAGAGAAGACAGGATTATAGTGGGACAAACCGACTAAATTCTCGAAAATAAAAAGTAGATAAAAAAAGTAACATCATGCTGTTTTATTGCTCCTTATACTATACAATAACTGTTTCAACTAAAGTAGTCGAAATTTTAGACAGATCCTGTTTTGAAACTGATATCTTTATTTTTAGAGTTCGAATAATATTATTCATTCAATTGTCATTTAAATCATCACATCATTTAATTATTTACTTAAAATGTAAACTTTACGAAGGCTGTGGAACGAAGTGCCTCAAGAGGTCTTTCAATTGAGATACGATATGAGGTTTGCAAGGTCGGCGGCGCACCAGCATGCTCCCTGGTGTTGAAGGTGTCCATGGGCGGTGGTAACAGTTACCATCACGTGGGACCGCTTGTTCGTCCGCCCACTTTTCTATAAAAAAAAACTCCATACATATCCATACATACCCAATGCAACCGTGACAACCCAATTGAGGATTGATTAAAAAAGTACTGAACCAATTGAGCTAAAAGGAACGGCAAATATTTGTAAAATTCAATATCAAATTCATAAAAAGCGGATTAACTTAATTTTCCAAAATGCTACGTTACCAAAATATTTTTTTGTGTATAACGTAACAAAGCGAATGTAGAAAACAGTAGAAGGTAAGCAATGAATGTATGTAGGTGCCAGGCGGTATGAAGCGGCGGGTACTTCGGTGGTACGACTACTCGTGGTCGCGAGGGAGGATACAGGGCGGCGGCGACATCAATACCGCACTGGGATTACTTCCTGACAAGCTGAAGACAGAACTAGCGCTGCACGTCAACTTGAGCGTATTGAAGAAGGTAAGATTATGTTTCAATTACTTTTGTGAGACAAAAGAATCATCTTTCATTCTATAATAATAACGTCTAATTATTAAATCAGCAATCGACAACCTACATGAAGACCATGACTTATAATTACCATTCCTTGTTTAAATATCTTACCATATCTTTACGATTTTTGGCATTTTTTCTTAGCATTCACATATTCGTACCCTACCAATAGCCTGTGTTTCTCCACTTGCATTGCTGAATCTGTATGTAGCTGTGGAGTTACATAGAATAATGGTCCTTGGGAAAAGCCTGGTTTCTGACCGTCACTACAACAAAGATACAGTATAATATGTAGGTATTCAATATTAAACGTTCACAAGATTTCCAAGATTCTATTTATAACATTGTTTATATGAGACTATCTTTTCTATCCAAGGTTTTGTGTTTTTATATTTTGCTTCAGAGGATATTTTCTTTATTTTGAATTCAGTTATTAATGAAGAACAACAAATGTTCAAGATGTTTACAATGTACAAACGTTTCAGGTGACAATATTCCAAGAGTGTCAGCCGGAGTTCCTTCACGACCTCGTGCTCAAAATGAAGGCGTACATTTTCACTCCCGGCGATTCGATCTGCAGGAAAGGTACGCTATTGAACTACTTTTATTTACGAGTGTTTATTTAGGACAATCAACAGAAGCAACAACATATATAGCTGTATAAAAGTTAACAGATAAAATTACATTTTAGTTATTCCTTTGATTATAAATTACCACTGTATACAATATTCATTACAATAATATTTTATCATGGAGTATTTATACTTCACTTAGAATATACAACTAAAAGATAACTTAAGTGATATACATAGATACGAGTAGGAGATGAATAGGAGTTACAGATAGTCCACACTGGAATGGATAATGGAGAATCTTATTTTTTTTGGTGTCAACGTTTAAGTAAAAACTTTAAGTACTTGTAAAATAAGTGGGAATATTAACAATCGTTATTATAACATAATATTTTTTTATTTATTTACCATTTTTTGTAAATTAATACAAAAGGCGAACTTAATGCCTTGCAGCATTATCTCCCAGTCAAGCTTAGGGCCTATGCAGGACATGAAGTAGTAGGGGAGTAAATAAATGTATAGAAGATAAAATAAAACTAGTGTAAGTAAAAATATTGAAATAAATTCTCTCCGGCCGTTATGTCAATTGCCACTTTAGCGTGCTGATTCTTTGAGCTAAACCGATCACTTCAGTTCTTTGGTTTGGTTTGGATCTCTTGTGTAAATATTTTATCTACATCCATTTCGTTATATTTTATTTGTATTGAAAACTGTAAGATCGATACAAGACGACAGGCGAATACTCCATGAAAAATGTCTGTCCTAATATTATCCGAAGCGCGCCGGCACCGACCCAAAAATTTAAGATAAATCTTGCCCAATTCTTTAAGTCTAATTTAAGTTAATTCTAAGACTTTGCTTTAATATTATTTATTTTTAATTATTATTAGTCTTTATACTATCATGTCGATTTTATATTATGGCGAACTTGTAAGGCGGATCCGCACAACCGTAGAACCGTCCCGGTTGTGGCGCACTATCGTACGGCGCTACGGTGCGCTACGGCGAAGCAGCAGCCGGAGCGTAATAATTCAAACAAGGATTAATAATTCAAATAGTAAACAAGGAGAGTTTCTCGAACGGTTCAAACGAGAATATTGAATATCTCGTATACGACCAAACTTTATACGATTCTCGCCTGCAACTGTTCACATTACGATAAGAACTCGTTAATACCAGTGATAACAATGATCACTCGATGATAACGTTGTTAATATTAGTTTTTGAACGATTTACTCGCCTGCTCGCATTTAAGAAACTAATCTTGTGTAGTAAATGAACCTTTACACTCGCAGCACTGCGGCCGTGTGCTATGCCATGTACCGTGCGGTTTTATACAAACTTATACGTAACCATCGCGCGGCACTTCGCTCCAGTGTGTGGTACCGCCGTGTGAGATCCGCCTAAAGAATGAGGGGTTCTGCTTTGGTCAAACTGATCACCGCTCCAACTGAACATCAGCATCTACCTTCAGGCTGCCAAATACATATACTGTTGATTGACACAAAAATAGATTATTTTTACATGTTTTCTACTTTATTTTTGAAGTAGGTATATATTTATTGTCAATAAAATTATTCTCTTAGTTCTTTCGTTCTATTATTCGCGTGGGCTCTGTTAACCAATAAAACATTTTATTGAGAGAATTTTATGAATGTAAATGTGAATATAACTTCCCTCTAAGATGTCTATTCAATTCTAAAATGGGATTTCATTGAGTATATCGAATACGTTGCTTACGAGCCTTACGCCTCAATGAATTTGTATGGAATCGACATTTAAATGGACCCAATAAGCTCATTGTGATGGAATTTTTCCGAAAAAGCAAATCGGGAAATTTATTTGAGTAACTAGAAAACTAAATGCTTTAGACTCCGATTCAATCTTGATAACCGCATAATATGTTAGCAGTACAAAAATAAAGCACCTAGTTAAAATTAGAGCTATCTTTAATAAACAACAATAATCTCAAATCTCATAAAAACACGAATAAATAAATATAAAAAAAAAAATCTCATAAAATATTTTTAACAACATTTTCAATTTTTATAAATTTCACACAGTTCATAGAAAAATTATACGCGACAATACAAAACTGGTTTACAAATAAGTACGAGTATACGAATGAAAATGGTTTTAATTTCCCGCTTGCCGAAGTTCAATAGGAGAAGCGTGGGATCCATGTCTCTGAGCGTCATGAACCAAAGCATTGATGAGATCTAGGGCTCCCCCAAAAAATAACCCTATTTACACCAATGTTAGACCCACAGCCGTAACCTTATTACGAGTTTTCTTAACCTTGATAAGACTAATACTGGACTTACTGGACACAGCCCATAGAATCAGCATGCTAAAGTGGCCATGGGCAAGTTGCATCGGCCATAGAACCGACAACCCATTTGGTAGACGAGTGCTTGAATGGAGACTAAGTTCATAACGGGAAGCCAAGTGTGAGATGGGCAGTGTGAGAAGAGCTTGCAGCTCTTCGTGTGTGTGTTGGCGAGCTATATGAATATTATTTGTTCTTATGGACGAGCCTTGGGAGAGGGCTCTAACTAGACGGATGATATGACATGGTTTATAAATTTTTAACACTGGTTAAAATGATATCCTCCTATAACATCCCCCACCCCTATAACAGGCCTCCCCCAGTAATTCACTAGTTATAATAGTAGATTCATATATAACTAAAGGAAATAATTGACTATAAGACTAGCTTGACTATTATTTCTGGCCAAAATAATATAAAAGATATTATAAAAGAAATTTTCTTTTATAATATCTAAGATTTTTTATTTCTACGTTTGAACGACTCTCAGGTGAAGTGGCCCGAGAAATGTTTATCATAGCCGACGGCATCTTAGAAGTGATCTCGGAGACAGGCCGCGTGCTCACCACTATGAAGGCGGGAGACTTCTTCGGAGAAATTGGCATACTGAATTTAGATGGACTTAACAAGTAAGTAGGACTTACAGAATGCTAGACTTATACTGCAGTGGTTTAAGAGATGTTCTACATACCGGGAGGTATCTTAGATAACGAACCGAAAGTAATACACATCAGCCTTTAGAAAGAGACTATCGGCTAGCTTTAGTTTTGTAGAGCGTCGTCTCTGTCGTGTGCCGTTACGACAGAGACGACGCTTTACGAAACCGAGCTAGCCGATCATAGTCGATGTGTATTACTTTCGACCGGAATGTGTACGAACTTACTTAGTAAGGCGAAAAACATCAGAGATTTACATTTAGTAAATCTCTACTTTTTACATAGGTCACACTGAAAATTTCCGGAACTGGCCTAAACTAAACAATATTTAAACAATAATTACAATATTTGAAAATAGAACTCTTTGGCTGTACAATAAAGTTTGTTTCATCTAACAGACACTTGTTTTTTTACTGAAGCGTCATTTTAAAATTGGCGTGTCTGCATTACGATGGATTTAACTCGTAAAAGTTTTAGCTGTATAATTTTCTATGATTTTAAGTGTAATTTGACAGCTCAGCTGAGCCTCGCTCGGCTTCAAACTGCTTTTGGCGATGAAGCACCAAGCAAGACGACAATAATTTATAGCTGGTTTGCAGAATTTGCAGAAGAATCTCAGTGACGAATTTCGTGAAGGTCGCTCGTCCACCGCTGTCAACAGCAAAAACATTGATACTGTGCGCTATATGATCGATACAAACAGGCATGTGATCTATCATGAGATTCGGGAATCCTTAGGCACATAGGCTGATACAATCAATCTTACACAAATATTTGGCTATGCCAAAGCTGTGCTCGCTGTGGATCCCACACAATTTGACTGAGGCTCAAAAAACGGAACGCGTCATTTGGTGCAATGCCATGCTTACAAGATTCAACGAAGGGGCGTCAAATTTGGTGTGGAACATAGTAACAGGTGATGAAACATGTAGTTATAGCTGCGAAACAAAGCAGCAATCGACCAACTGGGTCTTTCAAGAAGAGCCGAACCCCACCAAAGTGGCGCGTGTGCAAAGATCGCTGTATTTTTATATATATTTTTAAGTACCGGTTAGCAGATAAAGAATTTGTTTATTTATTTAATTACGCGGATGTTTTGGGCCATAAACAACCATGCAAGCCTAGTGGTAGATGATTTTCAATTATTTTTTCCTCGTGATTTTTTTTTTTACCGCTAAGCTAATATAATTCATAAATCCCTAATTACTTAGGCCATTCGTATGGGCCGGAGTTCGGAGAACTCCGGAAAATAAGTACCACTTTGCTATCACCACTCTTTAGCTAAATAATGGTTCAAAATAATTTTGTTAAAATTATGTCTCGTGTACAAAACTTCCAAATCTAATTATTTTCCAATTTATGCCAAGCCTTCTCTCAAATATTCACTTGAATGTCAATCTCAATTCGCCTGATAGATAAATCAATAAAATTTCAATGAATATTCATCAACAAAATGTAAATAATAGGGGTTAAAGTATGAAATTGCCGTTTTATATTGTAGTAATAGATACTTTGAATTGCCATAAAACGTTCATGGTGTGAGATTTTCGAGTGAAACTTTTTTCACATGATACCTATGAGGTTCTTGTTTTAAAAAATGTGCAACATTCGATTTTCGACTTTCAATTGTTTGTTTATTCAGCTTAGACGGGGAAGATGGATACTTCGAAAATCCGAGTAATCTTTGAATACGAGTTCCGACGCGGAACTAACGCGACAGAAACGGCTCGCAATATCAATGCTGCATTTGGAGAGGAGACTGCTAATGAACGAACCGTGCGTTTTTGGTTTAAACGCTTTCGTAATGGAAACTTCGACTTGAAGAACGAACCACGTGGAAGACCGCCCACACAGGTGAATAACGCTGAATTGAAGGAGATGGTGGAAGCCGATCCGAGTCAAACTACCCAGGAATTAGCGGCATGGTTTAACGATACCTTACCTACAATACTGATTCATTTGCATCAAATCAATAAAATAAAAAAATATGAAAAATGGGTGCCTCATGATTTGACTGATCTGCAGAAAGAAACGCGTGTTGAAACTTGCGTTGCCTTGTTGAATCGGTACAGAAATGAAGGAATATTGGATCGAATTGTGACATGTGACGAAAAGTGGATTCTTTGCGATAACCGAAAGCGAAAAATGCAATGGCTGACCCCAGGTCAAACGCCGCAACAGTGCTCTAAGGCAAAGCTTACCAATAAAAGGTAATGGTAACTGTTTGGTGGTCTATTCATGTTGTTATTCACGATAGCTTTCTCAGGTCTGGTCAAGCAATAACAGCAGATGTTTACTGTGCCAAACTTCGAACAATGATGGCGAAACTAGCAGTGAAACAGCCCCGACTCGTGAATCGATCTTCACCATTATTGCTCCATGATAACGCAAGACCTCACACTGCACGAGAAACCGTTGTAACTCTCCAGGAGCTGCAGTTAGAAACCATACGTCATCCTCCGTACTCGCCAGACCTTGCTCCAACGGACTACCATTTTTTTCGTGATTTGGACAATTTTCTATCGCAAAGGCATAAATGAACTTCCGATTAGATGGCAACAATGTATAGATAATGAGGGTAAATATTTTGATTAAATAAATATGTTACATTTTAAAAAAAAAACCAGTTTTAATTTTTCAGTACAAATCGGCAATTTCATACTTTAACCCCTAATAATTATTACTTATTCAAATATGTACGTATTTCAATATTGTTGTAAAGAACGGGACAATTTCGTTCTAATTGATTAGAAGAGCATATTTTAATTTTAATTATTTCACATTTCGTCATGAAATATGACTAAACATTTTATATGACGCATCGCGATTGTTTCTCTAAGGTGAGTGTGGAAAGGAGAGAAATAGTTTTCTTCATATATTTTTTTTATATTTATTCTTTCAAACAATACATTTGTATTTACAAATTTCTAACGCTTAGCTTCTTCTCTAATTTGCAATGACCCTCAATTTATAAATTAAGGGAGATACTTAAAACCATTATACTGTTTGTGTTGTCTTCTGCACTATAAGAGAAAAGTTTTAACAAAAAACCTTAAAATCAGAGACTTCTATCTAAAGTACTTATTTATTTTCTTTTCTTTTAAAACCTTACATTTACTCAAAGCACATTTTATCTCTTTAATGTAATTATTATAATACCACTTTCTTCTTCTACTTTGTTCATTTCATGTGTATGTATTTATGTATTTTATATTATCATAGAGATATATATTTAATTTCTATTATATTGTATTATTGTTTTATTAGTGTTTTATTTTATTATTACTTATAACCTACTTTTTCTGTTATTCCTTTCACTGTAAATTGTGAAACTGTAACTGTATTCACTGTAAACTCGTAATGCGAAGAGAGATCGCATTTCTGTACCTATATGTTATTATGACGTCTAATGTAATTACTTACAACAGGAAGACAATAAACAATTTTCATTGAGTCATTCATAAATGTTTCTTTACGAACATTTTTGTAAGTACAGTTTAAAAACCTGTATGTAATTACAAAATCTTAAAAATGGTAAAATAAACAGGAAAACCAGTATTGTTGACAATCTGCAACAGTCGAATGCAACCTGCCAACGTCGTCGCGCCTAATGAATCAATGATCGAATGTGTAATAATCTATAATAATTCGTGACGCATCACGACGTTGGCAGGTTGTATTCTCTGTTGTAGATTGTCAACAAGATTGGTTTAGGTTTTTTTTACCCTATTGTTGGTTTAAAGTTTTTGTTATTGCAAGATCTTAACGCGTTGAAGGTGTTTATAAAATTTAGATCATTATATCTCATTTTTATACAATTACTACTAAATTATGGCATCCTTCGTTTGTAGACAGCCAAGCCACCTAAATCGAAACGCATATAATAGTTAGGTACTATTATTGTTATAATAGAATAGAGCCGGCTTCAGAAATGCACCACCCCATTTCTTCCCGTGGATGTCGTAAAATGTGACTAAGGTCTACCTACCACCTTTGACTAAGACTTGACTAAGGTCAAAGCGGCTACCACAAGCCCCGAGGAACTACACCACCATACCATACACCATACACTGAAAGAGCGGACTCGCCAACCCACTTGGCCAGCGTGCCGTTTTACGACCACACATTCATCAAACACAAGATAATGTACATGAATAGGCTCATATCCAGCCGTGTACACTGAAAGGGCTGATGCGGTCATGGGTTTATTGTTATTGTTATGTATTCTAGACGTACAGCAGACGTCCGCTCGGTAGGCTATTCGGAGCTGTTCTCCCTTTCTCGCGAGGACGTGCTAGCGGCTATGAAGGACTATCCAGAGGCACAAGACATACTACAAACCCTCGGCAGGAAGAGATTACAAGAAGCCAAGAACATGTCACGGCAGAAAGTCAAAGGTGAGTATCTGCTACATTATGTGTTATGGTTCTATAAATATTTAAATAATTTTATACTCACAAAGAGAGATAATATTTCTGGTAAGTACAATATAATGTCATTATGTCGTTCTTATCAAAGAAACTTGGTTGGTAACTTCTGAGGAGGGAGGGGGCGGGGTGATAGGGTGATGCAGATAAGGAGGAGTTCATTAAAAAGTCAAAATTGGAACTTATGTACTACGTAATAAGAACAAATGAACTAAATTAATTAATGTATGAATTCAAAAAGCTACTTGAACATAGAACTCTATTAGACTGTATAACGTGCATGCGCCCTAAAGTGCCTGTATAACATATCTAGTATGTATTCTCAAATTGATGATCGAAACTACGCGTTTTCGCGTCTATAGGATAATTGGTCCGCGCTCAATATTTAGTAATGTCGATAATGGACATTTGATGTTGGGTAAAGTTCGCAGAGACATGATTGTAATCGACATCGCCCAGTATATATTGGAGAGTAAATAAATAAAATAAAGTCACACTCGATGGCCCACACTGTTGCCTTTAAAGAAATAAATATCCGACTGCAAATCGAACTCGGAACATCTTACACAGTGTCAACATTGCCCTAATAAAAGCGGGCAAAGCCCGCAGGTTAACAATCTTTGCGGAGTTTCAAAAATAAGTTACAAATTTTATACGAACTACGTATCTACTTTGACTAGACGTAAAACAATATACGTAAATTAGAACAATTATTTGACTCCCGACACTAAAGGAGGGTAGGTATTATAAGTTTGACATGTATGTTTATCTGTCTGTCCGTCAATGTGTGGCCTCGTCTGTAATATGAAAGAGTTTTTCTGTTAACGTTTTTGTATAGAAAACATTGTGTTGTAACGTTAGGGTGCTGAGTAGTAGAAGTAAAACTGTGAAAATATTTTATGTGTACTATATAATATGTTAGGATATACCTAACATCTATGACATGAATGTTTCACTTGTCTATGGCAACTCCTTACTCTTTTTTAACTATGTATCGACTACTGTTGTAAGAATAAAATGAAACAAATAAATTGTAGTTTATCGTAGTTTTTGGTAGTGAGTGAGATATACCAGAGCCCATTCCCGTCTCATCCTATCCTATCCCTCCCCATTTTTTCACCCAATCCATTCCTTAATCTCCAAAGGTAGACAGCGCATCCGGACGCATGCCGACGTTTGTCATTCTGGACTGATGTTGACATGTATCGCGGAAGTCTATGGACACTTACCATTAGGTGCACTGTATGCCTATCTGTCGATTTGTATTTCTATTTAAAAAATGGTTAGCTTAGCTCGCTTTTATTATTTCGCACAATAGGTCTCATTTCAGTATTTCCATGATTGATTTTTTTAAATTTCTGAGTTAATTGAATTAATTTGTTTTTGTTATTTTCTATACTATTAAGAGGGATAACAAACCCGCTACACAAGCCCTGAGGAATTACACCACCAACCCTCGCCAACCCGCTTGGCTAGCGTGGCGTTTTAAGGCCATACATCCCTCATGTATGAGACAACGGCATAAGGAGGCCCATGTCCAGAGTGGACGATATAAGGTCTGGTTATGGTGACGGATACTGTTATTAGGATAATCTCTATGTTCCAGGTGAAGTAAGTCCAGACAAAGCGGCCGGCGACGACAGCGGACCTAAAAGAATTGTACACAAACTACGCAGTGATGTAAAAGTAAGTTATTACATTTTGATGAGTAAAACTCCACATACCGTTATTAAAAAAAAACATAAATATCAAGGACTGATGTCGCCCCTTACATGGTGGAAACACGAGTGGAAAATTACGAGAAAATATTATGTCTTCCATGAAAGTGAGAACACTAGAAAGTCAGAACGTCAGTTGTTACGAGTACGTATTCCCCTTCGGAAAAGGGAATACGTAACAAACAAAAACTGGTGTAGTATTACGGTGTGAAGACATAAGTACAAGAACATACATCTTGTACTTGTAAATCAAGGGTTACATTCCCCATCTATCCCAATCCTTTTCCCTAATACATTTCTATGTCTCCAAAGGTAGATAGATGATTGCCTCTAGATTAATTATCCAAAGGTTGACTAGCAGAGAATGCCAGTAGACATTAAGTTCGCCTCTTGCACAATGTTTCTTTGTGCAATAAAGTTTAAATAAAAAAATTTTGCATCCGGATCTGTACTAATGTTTGTTAGTCTTGAACGATGCTGGCATGAACCTATCGCGGATGTCGGAGAGCGACACTATCAGGTAGCTTTCTCGTCTAAGACTTTTTCGTAAAAAACATCGATTATTCTTTTTACATTATACATTTTTTTTTCTATTAATTATAATTTACACATAAGTATATTCCACATTATAATTACAATGGGTTTCCGATACCGCAACTGTTTTTTTTTTTTAATACAAGAATAAAAATATTTCATATCGAGGAATCTGATGCGCTGGCGAAGTTCACTCGGCGCACAGTGGTTCGTCTCTATGTAAGGGTCGGTAGACGCGTCAAAAATAAAGTTTTTAAATTATGAAATACCAATACATAAATTACATATTTGTTCATAACGTTAATATTTAAGGAGTTATTTAAGGAAACGATCATAAATTAATGTTATAGTTCCACTGTGATTTACCCAAAGAGAGTCCAAATCTTTAGTCTTTATGAAAATAAAAATTCAAAATACTGCATCATATCAAGGAATGCGAATGCACCGGTGAATACCGGCCGGCGCATCTCAGTTTTATGTGCAGTTATTTATTGTGCATCTACTGTTTTCTAGGGCATCCGCAACGCCATCCGCAGTAGATCTCGCGCCGGGCGCCGGTCAGGAGCTGCAGAGTCACTAGAGCTGCAAACGCTCGCAGGCGCCGAGAGAGCGGCCGTCGACGGAAAGGTTTTAAGGAGAATGCCCAGAGTCGAGAGTGATGACTCGCAGCCACACAACCAGGAGGTTAGTTTAACTTTTCTACAGTTGGTTTTTAATTGGTCGCTTTAATTTTGTTTAATTTTAATTTTATCTAAATTAAGTTCAGTTGAAAAACTAGAATGGCCATGTGATGTAGACCGGCTTTAAAATAGCACCACCCCATCTCTGT
Organism: Sesia apiformis; assembly: GCA_914767545.1. NCBI lineage: Eukaryota > Metazoa > Arthropoda > Insecta > Lepidoptera > Sesiidae > Sesia > Sesia apiformis. The sequence continues at coordinate 11,276,222 of OU611968.1, read as the reverse complement.
CGTCACGTGACTGTCGTAAAAAGTCGACTAAGGGATAACAAGGCAGCTACCACACGTCCTGAGGAACTACACCACCTCTAAAAGACTGGACTCGCCAACCCGCCTGGCCAGCGCACAGCATGGCGTGTTAGCGCCATACACGCCTCATGCACGGGTCAATGTGCATAAGGAAACCCATGTTCAGCAGTGGATGACAAAAGGCTTGGTTACGATTTTAATCAAATTATTTTTATTTTAGGCCTCACTTCTAAAGGTATTGGGGTTCTATGGGTTCACTTCTTGCTAACCTTCTGTCTTTTTATGAACTTTAAAAACTTTCAGTTTGAAATAAACCCATTAATATTTAATAAACAAACCGATTAAATGATAATTATTTGTCAGGGACATAACGAAGAAACGTCAGGCAGTAATAAAGATGGAGAGAAATGCATATCACCTATCGGAGCAGGTTTGCCGCTATTGTCACGGCTTAAGCTGCTCAAAGAAAAACAGGTAGGTAAGCTATAAACAAAACATACGTAAATCTAAAACGCATTTAAATATGAGCATTAACGATTTAAGAAATGAAAAATAATATTTTTTTTTTACATTTATTATTATTATTATTTTTGTATTTATAATATATATAATTTGTACATAATTACAACAATAACACAATATTCATATTTACTTATATCTACACAAAATTAAGTACTACATAATATTTAAATTACATATTTATAAATACCACAAACAAATACAATTAATAATATTCAGGAATTTCCATATAATAATAAATACATAAAGTCATACTCTCAATAAATAATAAAAAATATGATGTAACGTTGGAGCAGCCTGTACCGACGACCGTGAGGAACGGGCTTCTCCATACTATTGCTGGTTTCATTATTGTGACTGATGTGTTGTGTGAATTGTATTAATTATTTAAAATAACAAACCAGCAATGTATATTCATATTAAAGTAATTAAGTTTAAATACGAATATGCTGTGCCTGCACAAACCTTCTAGGTTCACAGGCACAAAGAGGGCAACTAAATGTATCGTCTTTGGTATATTTAAATAAATAAAAAAAAATCGATTCACATAACTTAAATTCGTATAAGATTTATATACTCTAATTTATTACATCAGGATCGCGAAGAAAAAGCAGCAAAGCAAAGGCATTCAACGTCATCCGTAGTATCCCCACCACCATCACAACCAACACCATCAACCAGTACAGCACCAGACGAACCAGAAGTCATTGGCGCAGGACTCCCTCTCTTACAAAGACTCCTACTCCTAAAAGCTAAGGAAGAAAGAGATAAGAACCAACTCACACCAACCATTAGCAACCAGCCGTCTAGCTCAGAAACAATAAGTCCTAGCTCAATAAAAAGCCCCCTAAGCCCTACAGTTAAAACCCTAAGCCCTATTAGGAAAGGCTCCGAATCTAACTCTCCAGGTAAACTCCAAAGTCCAACAGCGAAAACTTCTAGAAAGAACTCGTCCGGATCCAGTGATGGCACTTCGCGACCTAAAGTTAGTTTCAAAGATAGGATATTGCAAGTTCAAAGCGACGGAACAGCTGTTTGTCAGCCGCTGAATAAAGATGTCAGTGAAAAAGCTGCCGCAGTTGTGGAACCCACGCCAAAAACCGAGTGCAATTTAATTTCTATCCCAAATTCTGTTGTAAGTAAAATTAAATCTCCCGCCAAAGCTGTAGGAAGCACATTCCGAGATAAACTGAAATTGTTACAAAGTGCCAATACATCAAAAGAAAATGAGTCGTCCTCAGAGAAAAGTAAACCGTCGTCTATAGAAAAAGCTACAGTAGAAATACTTCCGTTGCAGCCATCAGAAAGTAACGAAGATACAAAAAGTAAAAAGCCTTGGTCTAAACTCAAGAAAGCCGCAATTTTAGGCGAATCTAAGAATCAAAGTAAGTCTAGTTTAGAAGAAAAGAAAAAAGATGACGTAGAAGCAAGTAAAGAAACTAAGGAAGAGAGTGAAACGGAAAGCTCTCTAAATATAAGTGTGCCTATAGTTACTACGGCAGAGCTTGTTAAAATAGACAATAATAATGTTGAAGTTGATAGTGATAATGTTAAGCAAGATAAACCTAAGATATGCTTAACAGGCCCTTTGGAACCCGTCCAAGAAAAATCTTTAGATTTAATAACTATGTCTCCGAAGAAAACTAACATTTCAAAAGCAGCAGATCAAAAAAATACCGGATGTACGTTACTACCAAAGGTTAAAAAATACAGATCAATTGACGATCTGTCGCCTGAATATGGCGGACTTCCGTTCGTGAAGAAATTAAAAATATTAAATGAGAGACAAAAATTGGCTGAATTAGAGAGAGTTGTTAAATTTCGTAGCTCTAGTTTAGATTGCACTAGTTCTTCGGAGGACTTACTGTGTGATACACTAACTAGAAGTCACTCCGAAGGTAGCACTATGGATAAACGGAAGTATAAGAGAAAATCGATAGATTCCGTTGGAAGTCACGAATCTAACGAAACATTAGAAAGGCGAACTTTAAAGTCAATACTGAAGAAACTATCAGAAGATGTGACTCCTGCTGAAAGTCCCGAAAGAAGTAATGAGTTGAAGAGACTAATACGCGCACCAACTGTGGAAGGTTATGCTGCAAGACATTCTAAATTTACTAAAAGTGTAACGTTTCATCGTCATACATTACCTTCACCTCCTACAAGCGCAGCCTCTGATAGTAGAAACGAAATGTTTCCAATTCCAGATCACATTGATCCGTTACCACCAATATCTACACCGTCGACTATAGAATCTATAACCGAAACAGTTCCTCCACAAAATGAAGTAGTTACAATGAGTGATACAAATGTTATTACTGCAGATGTTGATGTAAATATAAGAGCAGATTACGAGATACAATCAAACATAGATCCTATGTATGACTTCAAATCTTTAAGACCGGAAGAAATTAAAGTACCTTCAGAGAAGCCAAAACTGACTCTAATATCAGCGGTTGCTAACCAAAGAAAATTATTACGTGGTAAATATTTAATAAAAATTTATGACGTACATTGTTGTAATATTTCAAAGAATTTTCTTTTAATCGTAACAAGATTTGTATTCCATTACAGGGTCAATTGAGGAGCAGGAATACTTTGGTGAAGTGCTGCTTGGAATCAAGCAAGTTATTCAAGGTCATCTTCATGATGTTCAAGGAAAATTCCAAGAAAGGTCGTTTATACATTTAATTTTGTATTGTTTCTTTCCTACATTTATGATCGAATCATTTATTTAGTGCCTTAATCGAACAACAATATGTCTTTAAATATTATTAGGCTAAATTATTATTATCCTTCATAACAAAAAGCAAACATATTAAGTAAGACCAAGGTTCTCGACTAATAAGACACGAATCTTACTAAATAATAAGAATTCTAACGATAGTCACTTCTTTAAATATTGTTTTAAAGCGTGTCTAATTTTTGTTTACGTGGTTAGTTTTTAGAAGTGTGAAGTTTTGGGAGCTTCTTTCAAAAATAGAGTTTTTGTCTCTAAGCAAATGTTTAGTATTTAGAGATTTTTGAGGGAATTTATGCAAATGTTTAGAAACATTCGTGTGTAAACATTAATCTCTAACATGTCTAGAGACAAATGTTTGAGTCAGAGTATGTCTTTCACCTTTGTTTGTCTCTAGATTCACATCACACAGAATGTTAGTGTAGGCCATCGATTATTTTTTTTTTTTTATTTTCTAATTATATTTCAGATTCAACAGTTTAGAAAATGAAGTTCGAAAACGTGATGAGATAATAAGTCAACTACAAAAGCGTATACAAGAATTAGAAAGACTAGGTCTATCTGGACTTAGTCCAACTACACAGGCCCCTAACATAGAAGAATTGCCAGTAGCAAGTGACGCCGAAGATGTCAATCAGCCATTGTGTAAGAATGGCAGTTCGGGAAGTGATGACGTTTCTATAGCTGAAGAAGGTTTTATGGTAAGATTTCATTTACAGACACTTATCTTTAGAACTTTTTCAAAATTTTTCGTTTTGTACACATTTTATATTGTAAATCAGGTGTGCCGCCTTAGTCCACTAACAAAAAAAAGAATCTTTTACAGACGATGATTGTCTACCCCACCAATGGTTGTAATAGATATTGAAGAAATGTGTTTGGCCAGGTCTTATGCGGGTAGAAATAAAAGATAAACAAAAACCTTTAATTATACGCGTTCAGATCCGATTTACAATACAAAAAATATCTTTAACCTATATACTTACATTTATTCAATAATTTATTGTACACACTAACATGAAATAAATAACAAGAAATAAAAGAAAAGATCTACAAAAGCCAAGATTATCTCCTGCGGATACATGGTGGTATGTATTGAAAGGTTTGAGAAGTTGTAATAAAATGTCAAATACAATTAAATTAAAGTCTAAAATTAAATTAAATAGAATTACTTTCTAAAAACTATTAGAAACATTATCACGTAGTGAATTTAGACTAATCAATATTTTGTCTAGTAATCAATAAACTTTAAAAAATGTAAATAATAAACGTCAACAATAGTTAAAATTATTTTTGAAAACATTTTATGGCAGACACTTCCCCTGATAGTCGTGAAAGCAGACATTTTGCGGATACATTGTAACATCAATCAAGAACATTGAATAACGTCTACACATTTTTGGGCTTAGTATTAAAATTAGGAAAAACTATCTTTAACCATCTTTCCTAACCATGATAACATGGGGCCTTCCCCATACTGCATGGAAGCTTAAAAAATTAATCACATAAATCAACTAATAACTTCACAGAGAGGAGATTCTCTAGACACAGTATTCGCAACATCACCCCCCACAGTAGGAGAAGAAGAATCTAAAGAAAAAGAATTAGAAAGACAAGACACAGTCATAACTAGAGAAACAATTTCCACTGAAGATCTCACAGAAGATAAACTAGCAGAATTGACCCAAGGAATAGAACTGACGAAATTGTCATATTCAGAACTACAATGTTTAGCGGAATCATTGTCAAAGGCTGATAAAACGTCATCAACTAAAGAGGAGTGGACAGTTAGCAAGTCAAAAAGGTTAGACTTGAACCTGGATGGGAAAGCGGGAACGTATTCGAGGAAACGAGCGGCAAAATTGAGGCAAAGGAAATCTTGGGAAGATCAAAGTGATCAGGAGAGCGTGGAGCTACAGGATTTGACCAGGTAAGATATTTTTAAATAGAATGGGTCAGAATTTATTATGTAGTTTTATTATTTTTATCAATTATTATTATTGATGTTCTACTCGTAAAATATGTAGTAATAGATAGCATTTTAAGTCAGTTGTTCCATCTCGCGCCACCTCTAAAGAGTCCACTATTTTAAGTTAAATTTGTATATATATTTATTTGTAGTTCTTCAGGACTTGTAGCGGCTTTGTTATCCGTTAATCGCCTTTTACGACAGCCACTGTATCACGAGGTGCAATATAAAGAATACAAAGCCGGCCAACACCCCACGGCCACATATACGAGTATTACAGCCTATGAGATCGTAAAACATTGACTCGAAAGCTTTCGACAGATTTAAGACACGGGCACAAATTAAAGCATTCTTGTCGGTGAATTTTATCTCTAGAGGTAAAATTATCAATTCTAATCATGTATTTATGAGAGAGAATACATAAATAATAACATCCTATTAAATATATTTACTATAGTGAACACGAGTATATACACTACCAGCGTTATTACTGCAGTCACAACTATCTATTTCAAAGTTGTCTGAAAGAAATTGTTATAAAGAATTGTTCTTTATTTTTCTCGTGATGTAACAATTATACAATGAAGAGTTTCATATATCTATCTAATTTCTTTCCAGGCCAATGTCTCCACAGATGACCTCCGAGAACCGTTCCCTGCTAAGTCCCGAACAGTCGAGCCTGCGCAGCACCCGGCGCGGGATCCCCTTCCACTTCTTCGGCACTCACCTCGACACCACCAAGTCCAAGATCAAGAAGACCCTGTCCGTGGACACTGGCATGCATCATACTGGCAGGAAAGATAGCAGTAAGTTTTGTTTTACTTTATTTTATTTCATGAGAAAACTTACGGCTAATTAGCCGTTAGGCTAATCGTAATTACAATTATGTTCAATTACAAGAATACCGAGGACATTACTAGTTTTCACGAAGGGGTTAGTATGGGGTGGTCAAAAATGCAAGTGGTCTATGTGATAGCAACTGCTTTAAACATTAAATCGTCTAATGTTATACTTATCAATTATTTTCAGAACGCCCCATACTAACCCAATAATTATAAGTAGTTTAAATTATACTGTGGAAAAGAAGCAGTTAGAATATTTAATCATTTTTTACACAATTACATAGAGGATCAAAATTTCCAACTCGTCTAACACTAAAAAACTATTAAAGCATTCACATCTATTAAACTATCACAGAATAATATGAATATCACATAGTTTATATTACTCTGTTTCCTTGATTGTGATCCCAAAGCAACTCCTAAAAGTGTGTTTATAATTCAGCAATTTTCGTGAGTGGACATTGGTTTCCAAAGAGCAGCGTAAGAATTATACTCCGTCCACTATGTTATTATTACTTATAATTTTATTGTTTATCTAAACTATCGATTTATTAAATTGATTTCGTGTTAAATACATTCTTGCGAATAATAAATCAATCATTTAAGACAATTATTTTTAATAAATCAAATGTATAAAAGCGAATGCAAATTGTATCGATAATCGAATCGGTATGAAACAATTCGGACATCACTAAACCGATCTGTCATCAGAAGGTGACAGAAGAGCAGAGTACACATGGTGATAAGTGATGCGTTACCTACCTTTGCAAATTTAGGAAAGGATTCGGAGAAAGGGAATGGAAAATGGAGAGGGATGGGAATAGATTCTGACATATCATACTACGAAAAAACATACGGACATTGGAGTAATAGGATGGCGTGGGAAATTCAGTACATGTGAGGGTAGTGTTCTATGAGTACGAGTCGAGTGCGCCCAGCGGTTGTGGGTTGACAGCCTCCACCCACACTTAAACAAGAATACCTTTAATTTGGATTTATATTCTTCTCTAGTTGCCGAATAACTCGCCAACTGCTCGGCTCATCTTAAAACGCAGTAATAGGAACAAGTCAAAGCAGAGCCGGCTTTACCTATGGTGCAGGGTGTGCGCCGCACACGGGCGCAAAGTTTTAGGGGGCGCTCTCAGAGACCCTGCGCCCGTGTTCGCGCGCCTACTAGAGGGCGCCAGGGTATTGGATTGCACCCGGGCACTACATGGGCTAGAGCCGGCGCTAAGTCAAAAACATATACATTTTACTACTACATAAACATGTGGTTTGGAGAAAAATGCACCAAAGTTCCTCAAACCACGATCCTCACAATCCTGATATCGCAAAGAAATATACAATAACAAAAACGGTAAATTTTATAACTCCGTTTTAAGTTGAGCAGAGCAGGATATCAAGTCATGAAAGCTCAACATTAACGCCTTTGTATCGCAGAGCTAGGCCGTCAGCGGTCACAGCGCAAGTTCAGCCTGGGCTCGTTCTTCGGGTATAAGGGCAGCGCGCCGCACAAGCCCTCGCACAACTGCAACGACGTCGTTCTCGACATGGGCTCCGACTGCAGCTGGAGCGACACGTCAGTATCACAGCTCTTCTTTCTTTACAATTGTATTTAGAATTTAAGCCAGCTCTAGACTCGGGCCCTGAAGCCTAGCATACAGTCGTGTACGCAAATGTTTGCGAACGGTTTTGGTAGACTTCTCGCTCGTTCCCGGCTTGTTTCCCGGTCGGAGTTGGTAAGTTGTGTCCGAGACAAAGAATTCGCGGGCGTGAACCGCGAACGTTCCTCACCGTCACGCATCTCAGTGCGGCACGAGAAGCAACTGCGAGCCGATCGATGTACGTTTTACATTATTTATTTCTTCAAAATAAGTAGCAATCCGAATAGTGAGTTAGAATTAAAGTTTTTATTACCAAGCTGAATCGAAATTATGGAATGCAAAATATCCGCTATAAAATAAAAATCATCATGCATGGGTTCCAATAAGTGTTTCTTGGAGATTTTGGGTAGGTACCTATAAGAAATACATGAAGATGATATAAGAAACATATGAGGATTTCATACATTCTCGAATGGTACTGTTTTGTCCATTTCGAAGAGTGCGTGAAAACGACTGAACAGTTGTGAGTGTAGAGAAGTGTTCTGGGAACAAGCAGGTTCAGGGCGTCAATTTACAATGCGATTTCCTAGCGTGAGTCCAAGCCGGCTTTATTTGATTTATTTAAACCTCATTGCACAAGTATTTGACATATACAAAAGGCGAACTTAATGCCTAACGGCATTCACTACCAGTCAACCACCAGGTCAAACAGAAAACACAACGAGGGTGCAGTTTTAGTTTAAATACATAAATTTACATACATAATTAGAATTGTTTTTCTTTAGATTTTTTGGCATTGAGTCCCAATGTGAGGCTACATCTGCTAGCATTATCTGGATAACGCTACTAGCTTTATCCACACACTTAATATAAACTGTGACATACACATTATTCTAATCATCTAAAAAGGCGATTAAGATTATTCATATAATGTAAAATCAAACAAACATTTAAACCGTCGACATAGAATTGTGGATGTGGATAGTGTACAAGTGTGAACAAAATAAAAATAATTCAGTAAAGTACTATTTATATCCTTTATTTAAAAAAATATGTTAAAAAAGTAAATTTATGTACCTACTATTTGTATCTTTTGGTCTGTAATTTTTTATTTGATCTGAAAAACGTTTGTTGCTAGGAAAAAAAAGGTTGGGAAACCCTGCATTAAATTATTAATTTATTATATAGTCATGGTTTATTTACTAATTCTTAGCGCAGTAATCTCTTGGTTTTTTTTTGGAAACTATAGGTCTTCTTACCACGCCCTGATAAAGTAACTAGGTATGAATAATCTGATAGATAAATTATTTGCCAATTAAATATAATTGATAATGACTTTCTGATCTTACCTTCCTAACTTACCTTCTGATAAAGAATCAAGAGGTGGTGAGAAAGGATCTAGTAAAATCGCAATATCTGTTTGTGTACCTGATTGTTACATTGTTGATAAGTGATATACATGTATGTATGATTTCATGATACATGAATACATGTATGTTTTCTGAATAAATAAAATGAAAGTAAAAAACATTCAATTCAGTAGAAAATACTAAATTTTAGAACATCGACGTCGTCAAGCAGCGACTCGGAGTCGATGCCTCGTACTCCAATGTTCGAGGAGTTCGTGGAGTGCGGCGCGCGACACGCACACGCGCACGGCGCGCCGCACGGCAGCGTGTCGCCCATCAGAGGTGAGGATTTGCATTTCACAAGGAAATTTCACTTGTCGCAACTCATAATGTTCAATACGTAAAATGTTCAATACGCAACATGCATGAAACCTGAGTTTACATCCACTTAAATCAAAGTGATGCTAACAACATAGACGGAATATTCAAGTATTAAGGTCAGAAACCATTCAGTTTTTAAAATTCAGACTTACCAAATTATTTAAAAAAAAGTGCGAAAATGATAATGAAATGAATATAGAATATAGTATAATATATAATACAATATAGAATATAAATATAGATAGATACTTTTTAGCACTTGTTCCGTTTTATAATACATATTTCTAATAAATAGATCAATAAATTCAAATGAGAATATTCATGTCAGTCATAAGTTTGTAAACAATTTGCTTACACCGCTTACTGTAAAAACTTACTGCAACTACACAATTAGTCTGAAAAAAGGCTTACAGTTACTAACCGAAATCGATAAGCCAGTGAAATGGCTTACAAATAGTTTTCCCATAGTAAACCGACAACTCTTTACCTGTACTGTATGACTGTGAATAGAAAATTCAAGCTCGAGAATCAAGCAACATACTTGTAAGATTATCCTTTAAATTAAATGAAGAGTTAAATGTAAATTAAATCAATTTGTGTAATTTACAAAAAATAGAATCAATGACGTTACAAAGCAAGTTTTTCAGGAGGTGGAGGAGACTGGGAGGTGATGATGCTGGCAGAGGAACTGGAGAAGAGAGAACGGGAGAAGGAACGAGAAGAGACTAGAAGACATCATTATCCCTCCACATTGAGAGAATTGGAAGAGGTAACTGCGAGATTAGAGATATTGCCATTTTCAGCAGGTAGAGGTCTACCACAATGCAAAGAATGTCAAGCGGTCTAATAGAGAAATTTATATGCAGAATTGATGAATCATATTATTGTATAACAAAAAAAAATACAAGTTATGTGTCTAAACTACGACTTGTATGAGATCCTGTTACGTTTGGAAGTGCACAAAGTACAATTATACGATACACAAATATACGAACTATATACATATATAATTTTACTGTACGCTCATCACAAATAACCTCCCCCCCACCCCCTTCATCTTTGCCTCATAAATAGAAGTTCGACTTCTAAACACTTTCCAATACCTATAATATAGTAGCTACCATAGCTACAGCGTCCTCCACTGTCTCTGATACAGCACTAAGTTACCATATAGTTAAAATTATTAAATATGGTTAAGTGTTTTTTTTTATTTTAAAATTCTTATGGCGTCAGCTAGCTATAGAATAACACTCCATCTTTTCCCGTGGGTGTCATAAAATGCCACTAAGAGATAACAAAGCCGCTGCCACAAGCACTCAGGTAGATCACCTCTAAAAGAGTAGACTCACCAACCCATTTGATGGCGTTGATGGCACGGCGTTTAAAAGCCTTACACCCCTCGTGCACAAGACAGTGTTTATGAGGAGGCCCGTATCCAATAGTGGATACCGAAATGGTTGCATTTACAATTGTTAAAATTCCTTCATTTCGTTCCAGGAATCCGATACCCCTCAAAGAGAAGACAGCTTAGACGAATTCTCGAACATCGAAGATTCGCACTCGTCGTCAACGATGCACCTCCTCTCGCACTCAATCAGCGAGACCTCACAGAAGTCGCTGGAGACTTCCTTCACTGAACGAAGCAGTCGCTCCGAGACGAGACATCGCGTTGGCTCCGTCGGAGAAGCGGTAAAGCATTACATTCTTTACCACCTACTTTCCTTCCTTGTATCAGCCTATAACGTCCCACTGCGGAGCACGCAAATGAATCAATATCATTTTGTCACTTACGGCACAGGCTGCTGCTAACTCAGACGTGGTTTGAGATGAATCCGCTTCCACTATTGCTTTCAATTCGTCATCATCGACTTTAGTCTCCGGTAGTCCACGGGGCTTGTTCTTGAGTTCGAAATTGCCAGAACGGAAACAAACCAAAAACGCACTGTGCCTTCGTTTGCGGTATTTGTTCCGTACACATCGTTGATATTGCGTGCCGCCTGTGCTGCGTTGACATCACGACGGAACTCATATTCGAAACTAACGCGAATTTTTAACTTAACCATGGGGCCGCAAACACAATATCTAAGCAAAAAGTCGTTTGACGCAAATACAAGTGAATAATTTTGAAAAAGAATGTCATGGCTTTAAATTGAAATTATTTTAAATCCGGAATTTCAAGCTAAACGAAAGATAACTAAGTTCAAAGTGGCCATTATGAACAAACAGCAATTTCATAGGTAAGGCCCTAATACTTGTAACATTTTGTTAAATTTCTCCTTCCTTTATACGAGTTCCCCCATTCATCCCAATCCTTGTTTCTAATCGACTCCTAAATCGTTGAAATTTATCGCCTCCAGGGTCGTGACGTTTATCCGAAATACATCAGTATGTATCTCGGATGTCCATAGTAGGATTATCTGCTCATTTGTCGTCTTCTGTAAATAAAGAAATACGATGAAATTTACAGTTTCCGTGAAAATTGTTAATATTTAAAAACAGTAACTGCCGTAATAGACATTAATGTAATTTAAAGAGTTGCTACAATTTATACTAAGATAGTGAGTCTTGGGAATTAAAATTATATATTTAAAGAAATACATAGAAGATAAACCTTACATATCTCTGTAGTTAGCAATTAAACAACTTTAACGGTTTAAATCGCGTATATTTGACATTATTTATATCCCGACGTTTCGAACACTTTGCAGTGGACGTGGTCACGGGGTGACTAATTGATTTTATTTGTCACTCGAGTTATTAAGAAATTATTTGGACTACCGTCTAAAATTTTTTTTTTTTTTTGAACTACCGTCTGGATTTTTTAATCATAACATTCCCTATGCACGCAGTATTCACTCACGGTGTCCAGAGGTCTTGCAGCATTGCGTTGGCCTTGGGATTTAATTAATTTAATGACTGGATCCCAAGCCGGTGGTACTTGCCAACCATCTTCTCTATTGAAATTTGGGTGTTTTTTGATTTCAATAGCCTCGCGAAAACCTAAGAAAATATTATCTCTGTATTACTGAATCAATATTGACTTTGATAATAAAATACTACCAACAAAATATCTTCATAATATAAATCATTTTAGAAATATTTTGCAATCCTATCTCGTATACTTTTTTGTTTTTACTTAAAATCCATCACCACATTTTCTAACTGTTATACTCATATTTTCAGCCGAGACCTGAATCCTCATTTCATCAATCAAGGGGTCTGATCCTTCGAGCGGCGAGTCTCGATCGCGAGACAACTCCAGCCACGTCACAAACCAGACGATTTGGCTCATTGAAGAGCTCCAGTACTGACTCACACAAGAGGCTCTGATCCGCTTTGGGACGCGGACCGAAATATGGGTCCGATGGTCCAAAGAATGGTCCAGAGTGCGAAAGCAGCAAAGAATGCATTGAAAAGTATATAAAGAAGCATACTTCTGATGGTCCAAAAGGTCTAAAGTACGAAAGTAGCAAAATACGTATCGGAGAGCATGTAATGAGTCCCGATGGTCCAGAGAACGGTCCAAAGTGCAAAAGTAGCAAAAGATATATTGTAAAGCAAATAAACAGACATAGTTCCGATGGTTTAGAAAATGCACCAAAGTGCGAAAGTAGAAAAAAACGTATCGGAAAACATATAAAGAGAAATGGTTCCGACAATCCAACGAATAGTCCACAGTGCGAACATAGCAAAGGAAGTGTCGTAAAGCATCTAATGAGACATAGTCGCGATTGTCCAGTGAATGATCCAAAATGCGAAACTAGCAAAGGAAGTATTGGAAAGCATACAAACAGACATGGTTCTGATTGCCCAGCGAATGGCCCAAAGTGCGAAAATAGCAAAAGAATTGCAAAGCTTATAAAGGAAGCTGAAACCGAAGGAAATTATTCTGAATACAAAGAAGAAATCAACATAGGTGTTATATTAGAAATATCTGTGGAAAACGAGACGGTAATCGCTGGCGTCACGCATGAAGATGTCGATAAAAAAGAAGAAACAAACCATATTGATCAGAAAGGATTCCATAAAGTCGTTGAAGAAGTTGAAATTATTGAAGATGCACTTCAAAGTGAAGCAAGCCAAGTTGAAGCTGTGACTGTCGATGCTCAAAGTGATATCGGACATGAAATTGAGAGAAATATAGGCCAAAACAGAACTGAAATTATAGAAGTAAGCGATCAGGTTAATGGAGGTACTGACGTAAGAGAGATATTAGATCGTAACGAAAGAGAGAATGCTTATAGTAGGGAAGTAGGCAATAACGACCAGCGGACGAGCGGTCAATTAATGTTGGTGATCATTTTGTTTTACGAAGAATTCGACTGTTTGGTTATTTTATTCATAACTTAATATATTTTAAAATTAAGGATGATGATCTTTTAACTTAAAATCACTGATGGTGATTATTTTAACTTAAAATTAACAATGATGATCATTTTTATTTAAAATTTATAATGGTGATCATTTTAACTTAAAATTATTGATGGTGATCGATCACTTGAGGAGCCTGATGAAATGTGTCTTATCATCGAATTGGCTTAATTTTGTTATTTTTTTTGGTGCACTTTGAACGCACACTATTAATTGATAATGTAATAAAAAAGTTAATTGACCGAATACTTTTACGAAAAATTATATCATTTAGGTATCGTTTGAGGAGCCACAATCAAAATAATGTAACTTTTCATTTTAACTGTAACTGGTCCATTCTTTTTTCTACGAAGAGTCCACAATTACTTCTAAATCATACTAAATTTTTAATTAAAAATTTTTTACACAATTTACTTACTTGAAATTATAAAACTTTGGTACTCTAATCTACCCTCTTTAAAAAAAGGCAACAGTCGTGCGCATTGATGACGTATTAGGTCCTTATCTATGAAATTGCCGTTTTATATGGAAAAAAACAATTTTTTATATAATTAATTGTATATATTTTTATATAATTAATGAAAATTATATAATTATTCGAAGTATTGTCCAGTATTATCAATGCACTTTTGCCATTTTAATGAAAGTTGATTGGTATAGAACTCCTGACAATGGGAATCGATGAATTGTCTAAAGGCGTTTTTCACTGCCTCATCGGAGTTGAATTTTTTCTCCTGTTTAATAAGTTAGTTTAATTTTTAATAAGTTATCCAAATTCCTAAAGTAATGGAAATCAGTAGGGGCAAGGTCTGGCAAATACGGTGGGTGACGGAGAGTTTCCAGTCGAAGTTCTTATAATTTTGAGACTGTCTGTCGTGGTGGGCGAGCGATATCATAGAAAAGCAGTGGATTAGAGCAATTGATCAGACTCAGTGGTTTGATAACGAGCTTTTTCATCATCATTTGCAGTTCTTCACAGTACATATCTGCAATAATTGTTGGGCCAGATCTCAAGAAGCTGTAGTTTAATAATACCGACACAGGACCACCATTCAGTCACCATTAGCTTCTTTTAACTTACGTTTGGGATATTGTTTTGTTGTGTCTCCTGGTTGTGCAACATTCAACCATTGTGACGAACGTTTACGATTATCATACAAGATCCACTTTTCATCACAAGTGAAAATACGATGCAGAATCCCTTCATTTTCGTGCCGGTTCAGAAAAACTTTCATTAAACTCATACGGTACCCATTTTCCGAGCTTCTTCACTTCCCGATTTGACACAAATGAATCAATATCGTTTTGTCACCTATGCCGAAGGCTGTTGCTAACTCAAACGTGGTTTGAGATAATTCCGCTTCCACTATTGCTTTCAATTCGTCATTATCGACTTTAGTCCCCGGTAGTCCACGGGGCTTGTTCTTGAGGTCGAAATTTCCAGAACAGAAACAATCAAACCAACAACGCACCGTGCATTCATTTGCGATGTTTGGTCCGTCGTACACATCGTTGATATTGCGTGTCATCTGTGCTGCGTAATTGCCACGACAGAACTCATGTTAGAAAATAACGAAAATTTTAAATTTTTCCATGGTCTCAAACACAACGATCCTGATTTTTAAAAAGAATGTCATAGCTTTAAATTGAAATTAATTTGAATCTGGAATTTCAAGCCAAACGCAACATACCTAACTAAGTTCAAAGTGACCACTACGTACAAACAGCAATGTCATAGGTAATATTTTCATAGACCTTATTATATTGATGGTAAAAATTTCATTAGTAAAATCTAGCTAGAAACTTAGAAATTTGGATAAAACAAAAATAATGCACCAAAGAAACAAGAATAAAGCAATGAAACAAGAATAAACCATTATTTATTCAGTTTGTTTATTTTTAATTTCCATATCACTTAGCTTTCGTTAAAAATGTTACTAATGCCTTTTCTTCTTGGTAGGGCAGTAATTTTGAATGACTATTTTGTTTCGATTTACCTTACACGAAAAAATAGCAGTACACGTGCCAAATATAACACATGAACAACATTAGAGGCTGGTTATTTATATAAATCAAATTTTGAATACAAAGTAGGTAATCGAATACTACTACCGACTCTTAGTCTCTAGGATGATATTATATTAAATTTTAGAGACTAATTTGTGTAGTATTTTTATCTTTAAATGCACAAAACAAAGTGAAAAGAAATTTCCTACGTACTAGTAATAAAGAATATAATATCGTAAAATCACTATAAAATATTATTCAACAATAAAAGCTAAACTCTTAAATACTTTCAGAAATAAACAGTTCCCCGAAAAGGTTTTTAAAAATTCATATGATAAATGCAAATAAAAGATGAACATTTCAATAAACATTTATCCAATACAATAAAAAAATCTAATCCGAAGGATTATACAATTTTCATAATCATATCAAATTAATATTATTTTTATATGTTCCTAACTAAAGGGCATAACCATTTAATTTATCTATCATCTTAATGATTATGTATTGTCTGTAAAATATTTCAAAATTAAAAAAAAATAACATTATCTTCTGTCTGTAATATCCAGGTACACCATGCGTGAATATTTTGACACGATGTGTGAAGCAAACCAAAATTTTATCCTTGTGTAGTTAATATGATACAATTTTATAATATATTTTTAATGAAACATGCTTTACAAATGTAATTTCAAAGTCTTCTCGAACCTTGAATGTATGTTAAAATCCAATATCAACAATGGACGATGGTAGTAAAAGTGTCCCAAAAAATCAACATGCATCCATTATATGTCAAATGCAATCTTTTATTTCATAGATGTTTTAATGTTAAGGCAATTAATTTTAACCGAACCATAATATAAACCGCTTTTCAATTCTAATTTGTCATAATCTTTTTCATATTTTTTAGTAAAAAGGCCATAGCTTTAGTAGTTACACTTGCGACTATTATGGTAGATCATATCAAATACAGTGTCACAATGGACGGCATCCCTCCATTTTATGTTTGTTGGTGGGTTGTGACGACATCCTTCCATTTTATGTTTGTTGGCGGGTTGTGACGACATCCTTCCATTTTATGTTTGTTTGTGGGTTGTGACGACATCCTTACATTTTGTTTGTTGGTGGGTTGTGACGACATCCTTACATATGTTTGTTGCTGGGTTATGACGACATCCTTACATTTTTCCGATGGTTCTTTGTACCTACTTATTAAGATCCTGTCCTTTTAGTATGCACATATTTTTAATAAATATTAATCATTTTCATGTGCATAGGCAATTTATAATTGTAATGATGATGGCATTGCGGATATACTGCCATAGTTATGTTTTACAAGTATTTTTTTGTTTTGAGTAGGTAACATTTGGTGCAAGTCATTGGTAGCTAGATACTTACTGTGTATATAAAAAAAAACATTTTTTAACTATTATTATTGTAGTGCCAAATAAATTTATATTAGAGTCGATACCTATTCTTAGTAGAACTTTTGAAAATTCTAAGAGATAACTATTTAGATAGATGTTATATTTTAAATTGTAAATAGTAAAGTTAAAAATTACTGTTACCGTTAGAGAATTATATGTAATTATTATAAGTAATATTTACCTACCTAAATTATCTATGTAATCTAAAATCATCTACGATCTATCTATATATCTATAATAGATTCTATTAACTCCATTTAAAAATAATCAATCATTTCATAAAAAAGCCAGAATCATCTGATGAAGTCATACCTAGTGAATATCTGGGTACCTACTAATGAAATGTATTTATCGTGATTATGAACATTGATTTTTGTACAATGATTAGGGTAGATTAAAAAAAACACAATACCAATATAGATATTGTGTAACACAATGTAGGTAGGTAGATAGACAAATGTTGGTTTCAAACATTCATAATTTATATAATATTAAATCCATACATTGTTATTGGAAAGATTACCTATTTATAGGTCTGCCATTATACTCGTATGTATTTTAAAACGATCAATGATTATCATATTAATAAATAAAGGCGTTGTTCTAAGACTCATAATAATAGAATATGAACGTAGATATTTATCTTAAATAATTCCTAACTATAGGTATCCAAACTAAATGTCTGTTCTGAAGAAATAAATGTCCACGAAAAAGAAATTTACTAAAAGTTTTCCTTAGAAGGGGTATCAGTAACTTGATATAGGTAATTATCTATAGACCTACATTTTGTAATTTAGCACAAGATAATATTATTATAAAATCTTTAAAGCCCAATTAACGTAAGGCATGATTAATTAATTTTTAATACGATTATTATAATACCTACCAAAAAGCACTTAGTGAGATAGTATAGTTACTTTGACGAATACTATATGATATTTTTAATTAATCTTATTAGTTTTAGGTGTAAGCTCGTGCGAAGAAATAAAAATTAAATATTAAAGTGAATTAAAATCTGTTTTATTTAATACCTAGTTCATTTGTTATGTCCACTTAGAACCTAGGGGTCTACTCCAAAATCACATAACACGAAATTTCGGCCGATATTTCGCGTGATTTCTATCACGAAAACGTTCACTACGATATATCGGCCTGAACGAAGTTCATTTGGCACTTGAAACTGAACGCACGAGACAACAATAAAAATATAGATTTTGAAGGAAAGATAGGTACTCGTGGCTCAAACGTCAAATTTCACGTTATAACAATATCCCACCTTTTAAATAATATATTTCTGTGTCAAAATAGAAAAAAGACACCAACATTTTTTATCAAAGAGCTATTTTAGTTTGTTTCAGGATACGTAGATAGGTCTTATGATGACTACAGATCATTGTCTTAAGAGAATACATCACAAATATAACCACAAAAGTCCTAAATCTAAGGCAGAGATCGTTTTTTAGCGATAAGACCGCCTTTTGTGCAATTTGTTTACAATGCCTGTTTGTTGGAAATGAGTATTTCTCAATCCCTCGCATAAGACTGGTGATGGGTACATCACTGTTGTTGTGTCACATCACTAGGCTACACGTTATTCAGTTATTATTTTTCACTGACCGTCGTTTGTTCTCTTACTACGAAAAACATGTTTTAGCCTTGTAATAAATATATAATATATTTTGTCTATTATGTCTTCTTAGTTTATATTAAATAAACAGTGAACCCTGCGCTAGCTGTGCTAACCATTATCAATAACCAACACTGTTATTGATTTATTTTGTTTTAGTGTGTATTTTATCTATTTATGATGATGACATTTACACGATGACGGGTCACTGGCCTAAATATAGACGTATTTCAATATAATTATTCACAACAATGAAACGAAACGAATGAAATAATGAAGAAAACTTGACATTGGCAGAATGTGCTAATTTGCACCATTGCCATATATGAACAAAAAATATCAATTTGTCAAAAGTGACAGCCCAACTATTAGACAATAGCGAATAGCGATTCTACCGGGGTAAAAATCGTTATAGGTACATCAATCCGAATCAAATTGTTTTAAAGAAAAATAGAAGTAGTTACTACTTAACGTTCCATTTAAAAAAAAACGACCTTTCCGTTTTCATCCAACTTGATTAGCTAGATCAATTCAGTGTTTTGGGTCGATTCAAAAACGATTTTGCAATTACAAAATATTCGATCACTCGATTTAAGAATAACATATGAGTTTCGACTACTACAAGTTACAACACTGGTGGACTAGAGTTACAAATAGCGATGGGTAACTCCGGAGTTAATGAATTAAAAGAGTTGAATCCGCGAGCGGACTAGAAACCTTTAGTTACTCCACCGAACTGTTACTAAGTCCGAGGAATTATTTAACTCCGAGGACTTACTTATTCTTTTGACGTTTTGTTTTTGGTTGGATTGTGGCGCGACCTTTTTTTTTTAAGATAGGTGTATCAAGAGTGAAACCCCTTAATTGTTTCATTTACTCCTTACTACTCCGATCGTCGGAGATTACTCCTCGATGGCGCGACTTTTTTTTTTTAGGATAGGTGTATCAAGAGTTAAATTGTTTAATTGTTCCATAGAGCTTCTTTTTTTCCTTGTGCTTGATTACCCAGCACTAGCATCGATAGTGATTACGTAAAAGAGTTGAGGAGTTACTAAGAGGAGTTGGATCCGCAGGCGGAGTAGGATTAGGTGAGTTAAACTACTCCGAAAACTCTTGATTACCCACCACTAGTTACAAAAAAAGACATTCAGCCTCAGTCATTCATAAATAATGTTGTAATAGGTTTTTTTTATTATTGTATCAGACACATACATTCTAGTTATTATTCACTTTCATTCAAGTGTTCTTATTACATTTAGTAACAAAAAATATCCTTTCGTAATGGTTCTATAGCAATGTCGCCCCACAAACAACCAAAGAGTCTTATTATATCTTGCATTGAAAGTTGCGTTGTTCTTATTAATTCTGCTTGCTTTGTCATAGAAAAACGTTATTTAGAAAATAGTGACTATGCTGAGTGTGAGGCGCAGGCAGTTTCGTTTAAACTTCAGTTGATGTCGATGTTACCAGCCAGGTACAGTGAACATTGTTGTTAGAATTATACTCCATTCCAATCTGTCCAAACTCTAAACAAACATGACATTGTAAACAAATGTTTATATATCCATAATTTGATACATGGAGACTGCAAGTTTGCCCTACAATTAAAGCTAAATGTTGAGATATTTTATTGATTTGGTTTTTTATTTCTGCAAATTGCTTTAGAACTTACTGTATTTCCTTTTTACAATTCTTATACACATATCATCAATAATCGATCATTCATGTCATCAATGCAATTGCTTTTCTCCTAGACTCGATGAATGACAAAGCCAAGACAAAAAGCTAACCAGTTCCATTAAAGATGTCTTGCAGGGCCTCTGAGAAATACCTAGTAAATATGGCTTATTTGCCTATGTGAAATGTCTGCAAATTGTAAACAAAATATAGTAGCAAAGAAATAATAACAAATAAAATCCTAACAATTTGCTAATCCTTTGCTCCAACAGCAAAGAAATAACAATTTTGATATTATATTTAAACAAATAAGATGTGGATTTTTGTGGAGTGGATCCATTTTCTGATATACAAATTTTTTGGCATACTGCCCATTGGAATTGCAACAACTTGTGCTAAAACTAACTGTTGATATCTGTAGGCCATAGACATTGTCAGCTAACTTAGTAAACAGAGTGGCAATGACAATAGATCAACAATGGTCACAGTGATATGAGACTATCAACTCCCAGAGCCCCTACACCTCAATAATAATTGGGATTGCGGACAGTTATGTCTGTCGTCTTGTAGCCACTGGTGAAATTTTAAAGAAAAGAAAACAACAAAAGTTCAATGAGTGGTATACAACAAACATCAGGTTAAAATGTACATGTTTTGTGATGAATCACTACTCCGCACTGAGCCTGCTTGTTGGGTTATGGCCTGAAACCCCCTATTGTAGAGAAAGTCTGTACCCTGCAGTGGGACATTATAAGCTGATACTGAATGGGATGAGAACAGGAGAAATGAGGGTGGCATAAACAAAGAAAGCCTTTTACCCATCATATTGCTGATGATTTTAATGAATTTTTAAATTATAATATTTCTCAATATAAAGCATATTTTTTGCAATAATTCTAATTACACATGAATGAAATATTATGTTAATATTTGTGATATCATCGGAGCAAAGAGACTTTTTTATTGGTATCAATTTATGGAATTTGGTATCTGATAATAATAATGAAGCTATAAAAAAATTATGTAATTTTTAAAATTTCCCCAGTCCCATTTGGTCATTGATCTCGATGATCTTGATTCAATTTTATTTTTATTCAATATACAACTGAACTGACAACTTTAACTGAAACCAACAATAAAGTTTAACTCTAATAATGTTGCATTTGGTATTTAGTGTACTTCTGGTATTCTGGAGGAGTTCTCAATATATTTTAAATGTTCATATTCTACTAAATTATCTGATAGAAATACATTTTAGGTATAATTATTAATAATGTATAATAATCTTAAATAATTTACTTTTCCATCATTTATTTATTTTTAAATGTATTTTTTTCTGTTTCAGGTTATTTGATGTCCTCTGTTCACATAGAACATACTGCAAGTTCAACAGCGATCCTAGAATCCAACTAATTGTGTTAACGCATCCTCAGATGAGGGTCTTCCGCAAATGTGATCTCGATAATTCTATTCCTCAGACATTTTGGCTGCAAAACCTCCCACATTTCAAGCAATTAGTTGTACTCGACCTTAAATTCATCTGTTCAAATGAAATTCTTGAAGTCATCGGCAAAAATTGTCTTTTGCTGGAAGACATTAATATAGTCTCCAAGGTTGATATTCGCAAATCAGTCTTCAATGCCTCTGTTCTTGTTAGAAGTGTTTCAGACGCTGGTCTCTCTCACATAAAAAATTTAAAGCAGTTAAGAATACTTGCAATGGATCCGCCACGGAATGTAAGAGCAATTCGTGTAGGTCGCTGCGTTTCTCAAGCAGGCATCATTAGTCTAATCAGTGAGCTTCCATATCTGGAGGAGTTGAAAATTGAGTCGTGCGATATGGGAGCTGCAGTAGTAACATCAGTTGGAGAAATTGGACCATTGAGTTTGCGTAAAATGAATTGTCATTGCATTTCCGCCGAGGGCATCAAAAAACTCATTAGAATCTGTCCTTTCCTAAAAGAATTGTTAATTACTCATTTGTATGCACACAATAAGGATGCTGTTTTAGAACAGATTTCAGTCAGCAATTTGAGGCTCAATAAGTTAAGTTTGATGTTCTTCTCTTTCTCAAATGCAATGCAACATTTATTGGTTGTTAAAGGGGGTTATTTGACTGATTTCTCTTTCTGGGATACTGATCATTCGTTGTCCATAGATGATGTCGTAACTCTAGGAAAATGTTGTCCAAATCTCATATCATTATGTTTAACAACAAAGTCAAGGTATCTAGTTAAACCGCAATACTTCGAACCGAATATAATTTTCACTAAACTCCGCGCACTAACTATCGGTAACGATCACTTCAACATTAATCAGATACTGACGTTTTTTCTTGAGTGTGCGCAGAATTTAAACAGATTAGTTGTACAGTATGAGACCAAATTGAATGTAGATGGTATTTTGGTGCAATTATTAGAGAAGGGTAGTTTGAAAAATGTGAGGTTTCTGTGGTTGGACTGTACGTTAGAGGTTTCGAAAGATGTTGTGAAATTACTGATTCAAAAGTGTGATCAATTGAAAATGTTCACAGTAGATAACCAAGGCGATATGAGTGATCTACAGAGGTATATTTTAGAAAATAATTTGGATTTCAAATTAGGTAGCTATATTGTAAGTTAGTATAACATATTTATAAAATATATATTTTATAATATAACAGTCTGTTTTATTTGCGTCTAAATTTCATTGTAGGACTGTGTTCTAAAATATACGAAATTAGTTAATTATATTAATATAATTATGCAGCTTTTCATTCAGAGTCACAGCAAGTGACGACTGCGTAATTTCGTACATCTCAGAATATGGCCTCTAATTTAATTTAAAATCACGCACATGTATAAACTGTATGTAATAAAATTTACATAGTACTTACTTACTGGTCAAGTCAGTTTACAAATACCACATTTTATTCCGTAAGGATTCAAGTGCACTACAAAGTTCACTAGAATCTCTCAAGGGATCCTGCCACCGGAGACAAATGGACAATGGCTGGTTGCCTGTATAATTCGGCAATGGAGTGGTGCCTAAAAATTGCTACTATTTGCTACAGCTTCTCTAAGTACAACCTACGCAGCCATTTCTGACGTCAACATCGCTGGTCAACTAGGTATTCGTTGTGCAGAACTAGGCTACATTGTCCAAATTTTGTTAGGCCAAGATTTGCTACCTATACATGTATCAGTCACGACCCCGTAGTTTAAATAAATAAAAATAAATAGTTGACCAGCAATCCTGACGCTCAAAAGGGCTGGACGGTCACCTACAATACCTTCATAACTTTCTTCATATGTAGGTAGCAATTTTTAGGCACTACTCCAATGGCGAATTCAATAGGCAACCAACCAGGCATCGGGACACTTGTTTTTTTGGTAAGTTTACCTCTCAGAGATAAAATTTTAATCATTTATGGGTGTCTGTAATAGACATACTGTAATAGGTGTCAATAAATAATAGACTTGTTAAAAAAGGTAATTATATTTTATTTGATTCTACATTATATTTACAATTATCCGCTATTATTCATTTTATAAATAATTAATTTCTATATGCTAAAATAAAGCGGTCAAAACATGTCAGTTTTGTATAAAGCCTGACCCGTTTCAAACGACCTATGGTATTCGCGAAGAGAGTGTTCGCTTATAAACTTAATTAAGAGTTCATGAACGAATTATTAGTGATCTTAACGTCTATTCAGCTGGACAGTGTGTATGCCGGCTGGCTTTAGAATATCACCACCCCATCTCTTCGCGTGGGTGTCGTAAAAGGAGACTGGGATATTTTTTTTTATATATGGCAATGGTGCAAAGCCATACATCCCTCGTGGACAAGACAATCTGAGGTGTAGGTTCGATCTATACGTTATATTTGCGGTTGATGCCAAGTAGACTCCTATTGGAATGTTAATGGACTGCACAGGCGGTTGTATTTGTACCTACACTTGATTGGCGAATACCACTGGCGATATATATATATATATATGAGGTGCCGTAATAATAAAATAGTTAACATATCCCATCCTATCTCCTTGTAGATAACGTATCTATCTGGTAGAGATTACAGTGGGATAAAAGAACTCTTTATATGAAATAACTGATATACGCTACTCCCCATAGAAGAAGAAGAGTAATGACATGAGAAAAACTCGTCCCGTTGTCCTCTCTATTCTCACATTTTCCCAATCCTTTTAATCTATTCCTACGAAGATTTTCACTGGATGTTGGCATGAACCGTAGATGTCAAAGGGCGACAGTATCCAGTTACCACCAAGAAACTGCTCGTGGCTACATTTCTATAAATAAGTTTGCATTCCCCGTTCAGGCCAAGTATGTAGTGTAATAACAATAAAATAATCTATATGTGTTATTATTGGCGAAAGGTAAAACATGTAGGTATTCCGTTTATGAGTCTGTCGCATATTACACAGTCGTACAAAAGGCAAGCATAATGCTTGGAGGCATTCTCTACCAGCCAACCTTTGGGTAGAACAGAGCCACGTTGGGAGGTGCCATGAAATGTATAAACATACATGATGATTAGTAAATATTTTACAAAAATACAAGAACTTAATTCATAAAAACAATATTTTTTATTCAAACATTCTGTTCTAAATTATCAAGTACGTATTTGCTAAATGCTATTTTTACCAGATTGGTGCTTGGTAATACATATTTACTTAAATATTTGCTCTCCACAAATATGCTAAATACAAAACACAAATTGTTTTTAACCAAAAATAAGTAATATTTCACAAATAAATCAGAATCATTAGCAGAATCCATGGTTAATATCCATGTAACACACCCTGTAATACCATACTTTGTACAAATAATTTAAATTCACAATGTGCTATATATATCGCCGGGTACTTTATCTATGTTAAAACTAATTACATTAAATTGATTTACTTATTCAATCTAAATGAGGAACGATTTGACTGATCATCGCACTAAAAGTAATGTTCTTAATATTAAAAATAAATTGAACAAACATTTCTGAACACAAGTTATTGCTTCTATTGCAATAATTTTTATGATTTATGAATGTTCATGTTTTTTTTCTACTACAACAGCGCATGGGTCCCCAATAATCTTCCCATTATAACTCACTACTTCTCATCCTGTTCTGTCAATGGGAGGTATTGGGGCATCAATGCACATTCACATATAAAAAATATTTTTTATATCTGATTCCATTTTGGTTGCTAAGCAACGGTTTCTCATTATATATTCTCTACTGGTTTGAACTCGGTATACCTCTGAGATAATGTGGAAAGGAGTACATTTATGACATGCAAACATTTGACATAGTCCGTTATTTTCTCGTCAATGGTTGATTATGTCAATTTTTATTATATCAACCCTTATTTTACCGAACTAATAACCGTCAAACGCGCGATCTCATTTTAAATATACAACCTCTTCATATGTCAAAGTCATGTCAAATTGCCAGTGGATCAGTCAAAGGGGCCATTTGCTATGGCTCCTTAATTTCTGTCGTGGATTCCTTGTCAATATCTCTGTCGTCATCGTAGAACTCGTTCTTGGGTTCCACCATTTTGTCAGCCTCTTCCTGACTGATTCTAACGTCTGGATCAGGCTCGTCTTTGATACGGTACTCTTCGGGGAAGAAGTCACCTGTGAAATATTACATTTCAACGAAATTTAGCAATTGTATTGAAATTTTTCAGAAAAATTATTTGGGTAAGTATATATATATTTTTTTCTGTTTGATCTGGTGGTTGTCTGGTAGAAAATGAGGGCATTAACGGCATTCTTACCTTAGCGGATAAGTTGGACTGTCCTATATTGAGGCATTGGGTACATGTATACTAACTCAGTGTCTCACTATGGGACTATGATATTATTTTTAAATTATTATTAATTATACAAAATTTCTTTGAGCATTAATTGATCTGAATTAAAAAAATAATAATAATAATAAGTCCGCCATTTGTACACAAATACTTGTGCAATGAAGTTTAAATGAATAAATAAATACAACTCGGTCAAGTTCGTACATGAACTAAATCGGTTCAGTACTTCCAAAATTAGGACAATGTAAACTTTTCAAAAACTCCAAAAAAAACATTCAACATCTTCACATAACATGATAAACAAACTTGCCTGCATCTTTATATACTTGTATAATCTAGTGGTTGACTAATATAGTATACCTTATAGCATAAATTCTCCTTTTGTACAATATCACATGTGGATTAAAGCTGAAATAAATAATACGAGTGGTGCATAAATACCTGGTACATGCGTCATTTGAACAGCGGGCGAGTGCTGACACATCTTGAGGTTGTCGTACACGTGTTTCGTTATCGTCTCTAAATACTGCTTGCCGTTCGCGTTCGTTGTGCTGCGGATATATTAATATTGTAAGTAGTTAATAATGAGGATATATTAACTACAATATTTGGAGGGGGGAGGGGGGGGGGGGGGTACGCTGCATTTCCGCAGCCGCTGGGCGCACTTGACTGGCCACGTTACCCTCTCACTATTTTCCATCCTATCTCATTATTACTCCCCATAACATCCTCATCCCTGAGAGTAGAATGGAGAGTGTAATAAGACGAGGACAACATCCTGTTATATTAATATGCTACGCTTTGGATAGAAACGATAATAATTTATTTAATTATGTGAAATTTTCATTAGTTTACATTTGAAGCAGCGTACGTAGTTTGCTTTCAAATTTAAGAGAGAACTGTATAGTAAATTCGATGCGGCAAACGCCGGTCGCCGCGTTTCAATACTAACTACCGAAGTGCGGCTCACGCCGATTGGCGTAAAACATGATTTCTTATGACACTTACACACCGCCATACTAACGATTAGGTGCTGAAAACGCTGAGTACTTCACACATTTACATATCATATTAGATATTTACTTCCCAGATCGGCGTTTACATAAAAATCGCCCCGCATCTCACTAAACATTTAAATCTAAACTCGAGTAATACAAGTATTTAACTTTCGCGCATTTTATATTGTAATCGGGTAAAATGTGGGTAGTTGATATAACTGCTCGCAGCTACCATCCTGAACTACTCACCACTTCAGTCAACTCGTGACCACGGCGGCTGCTGTAACCCGTGTCGAAACGTCCAGTAGAAATAAAAGGTAAACGAAAACCTTTAATTTTAGGGTTTAAGATCCAATTTACATTATAAAATTACAAGTATTTACTGGTTTTGAAAGTAGTTTTGTTTAATCTTATACCTTACTTTTATGGCAAGAGCATGGGTGTGTATTCTGTCAAGGGGCCATCCATAAATTACGTCACATGAATTTCATGATTTTTGGAGAATCCCCCCCCCCCCCCCCTCCCTCTCGTCCTTGTCACAGGTGTGACGTTACATATTTTGCAATTTTAAATTTAGAAATTATTAAATTAAAACAACCTTATAATAATATATTAAGAGTTGGTAATATTTTAAAGTTTTTCGTTAGAGCTGAAGTTTAGTTTTAATACTTTAGATTTATACATGTGACGTCACAAAGCGTATGACTCGTCCCCTGTCCCCCCCCTTGTCACACGATGTCACACTTTGTTGACCCCCTCCCTCCCCCTTAACGTGTGACGTAATTTATAGATGACCCTCAATGTCAAGTAACTTCAAGTGTATTTACTCACCTGTTGATATCTGGATGCAGTTGGAAGTCAGGTGCGAATATCTCTAAGTACTCGGTGTACGGTAATTCATTGGAAATGTTCTCGTCGACGAGTAATGAAGTCTCATATGTCCAACATCGAGCCACGTTGCGGAGTGTGTAACTGGAATTTAAAAGGTATACACTGAAATTCTTATAGTTTCAGAGTCGGACGTATTTACTATATTTAGGGTCAATAATTAACCTACATTCCATTGAAACCTATAAATATTCTCTTTTATTCCATTGAATATTGATTATACATAGTCTAGCCATAAAAATTGTTGCAAAGAAAACATTGATATTTTTGTTTTTCGGAATGGCTAAATTCTTGTGGCCTTAATGACCTTTCACTGGAGTCACTGGACATGTATAGTATAGTTTAGGGCGAGTGCAGAAGGCACTCAGCCAGAAGCAAAAAGTGTGTGGAGCAACAAGCGTAAGGGCTCCCCTGCCAGTAAACCGGCGGAAGGAATGGACCTCGGCTTGGGGCATTGCTTTGGAGGTTACCGCGGGATAGTGAGTCGGTGACAAGCGCCCGGGCACGTGCCGATACCTGGTGAAAGTGTTAGCTGAAGGCCGGTGTGTTCATGGTGTGGTGAGGGGGACATCCTCATCTCCGCCGACGGGGACGGTGTATGTGTGTCGCCTGTGAGTGTAGTGTAAGAACTGCATTGGCAGCAGTAATTGGCTCGTCGAGATCGTCTAGGACGTGGCGAGTGTAATGCAATTACAGCAATATGGTTTTCGTTATCAACCCAGTCGATTTTAATGTTGGGTTAATTGGGTTTTAATTTTAATGTACAATCGAAGACACGGATGTTGGGGTCTGAGCGAAATGGTGGGGGGATAAGAACGTGCATGTACACTTCCGAACAAAATTGTTTATTTACAAATAATAATTAATATTTATTATTACAATTATTAATATTATTTTATTATTACAATTATTTACAATCTTAATTTTATTATATTATTAGCCTTTGGCTGCGGCGCCGTTTGTGGGGAATTTTGGTATTTGGCGGAATATTAGAAAGAAATTGAAAAAATTAATAATTTAAAAAATAAATCAAATACATGTTATGTATATGATAAAGAATATTAATTACTTACTTCAATTTAATAGCGATGAAACGATGCGAGCATACAAAATAAACAATCTCGTAATGAAGTACACACAATAATAATATATAGTATCTACGATAAAGAATGAGAATAGAGATGAAATAATCATGTGTCAATCGCTATCTGGGTCTAATGCTATGACACCTTCCATTATGTCATCTGGCTGTATTTACATATACTTATACTCGTATACGCCATAAATTAATTTCCTCGCTTGTCTTCATAAAGACACATTTCGTCGCGGCATTATTGATTTTAATTAAACAGTTCTTAAAATATTTAATATAGCGACTCGCCCTCGCTTCGCTTCGGTTTATAGTTTTTTTTTTCAAAATTAAAAAAAAAATATAGCCTATGTTCACCCTGAAGGTCCATTCTAAATATTGGTGAAAGATTTTTTGAAATCGATTCAGTAGTTCCAGAGATTACCTCCTACATTCAAACTTACAACTTATAATATTAGTATAGATATTAATTTAATATTATAAAAATATAAATAATAAATTTGCACTCGACTGTACTAAAAAGGCTGTGACTACAACTGATGAGCTAAATTTTAGGAGAAATTTCAAATGGACATTTATAATCGCGGACGTGAATTTACCTATTTTAGGTGCAGACTTTCTTAGATATTATAGGTTACTATTAGATTTAAATGCGAAACAATTAGTAGATCTAACCACAAATTGTAGAACATTAACTACTATTGTAAATTGCGATGAATCATCAATAATGTAGGAAATAAGAACCCTTTCAATGAATTGCTTAGGGAATATTCAGAAATTACTACTGGAGGCATATAATGTTGTTCACCAGATTGAGACAACAGGTCCGCCGGTACACGCGCGTGCAAGGCGTTACTACCGGTCCGAAATCTCAAGGTTAAGGAGGAATTCAGGTTAATGGGGGAGATGGGGATAATAATATGCAAACCGTCTAAAAATGAGTGGGCGAGGCCTCTGCATGTTGTGAGAAAAGGGGATGGTGTGTTTCCACCTTGTGGAGACTAACGTTATTAACGTTAATGTATAAACTTCATTTAGCGAATAGGCAAGACAATGTATCCGTTGATAGGTTGAAACCGGCGTATACATTAAACGAGAAAAAGAGAAGAAAATAGTTGGGTATGACATAGATAAGAACATAGATAGCGATAAGTTACAAGCGAGTATCGCAAAACGCGAATCGCTTACACTGTATACCACACGCAGTAATAATGCTGATTTGAATTCAGGCAACATCCTAATTTAGAGCATAAACGTCGTTTAGAGTAAACAGAATGAATATTTTTTATTCTGACTTTGTATGGATCTGATTTTGTATGTAACAGTTATCAAAATGTGGCAATTCCAAGTGGCATTCGTGATAATAACATTTTTGTCAATTGTCTTCAGATATTCTGTGGAGATTATTCAAAATGTATATGTTATGTGGTATTAGTTATGTAAGTAAGTGTGCACTCACATTATTTGTTCAATAACATAAATTGTAATTTTGAATAATATTTGATGTCCATAACAATCATACTTCCTGGAATTATTAAGCATAACAATCATACTTCTTGGAATTACTAAGTACAACCTAGTGGCAATTGGAATTGAATTCAATGGTATCATTGTAATTGTAACACAACACAAAATGCAACCTTTGTTAAGATAAACATATAGATTTATTATTATACTCTGTTCGCGTTAAGAATGCAGTGACTCTGATTATTTTACCTCGACTACTATCTGTTCGCGTTAAGAACGCAGTGACTCGTCACTCAGTACAGTGTTAATTTTTTTAGTAGTCGAGGTAAAATAATCAGAGTCACTGCGTTCTTAACGCGAACAGATAGTAGTCGAGGTAAAATAATCAGAGTCACTGCATTCTTAACGCGAACAGAGTATAGTAACAAATGCCACTGTTCTCTTTTAATATAACAAATGAGTGTTATGTATGTTATGATTATAAGTAAGTAACATTGTGCATTGTGTTTATGAAATGCTACACATAGGTTTGTTAATTTATTTGTTATTTAGGCTTGTTAGCTATTTGGCTTGTTAATGTTTATATTATCCTGTGACCTACTTTAAAAGTAGAATGCACAATGTGACTTTAACCAATTAAACTTTTTAAAGAGAATGGGTAATAATGACTAATGAATGAGTTTAAAAAAATGCCATGACAATTTTTGTACATTTTTTTGGAAGGGGATTCCCCCTTTAGTAGCAACACAATATGTACAAGGACTACACCCACGCACAAGCGACAGCGCGTACGCGTGTGTGTACGTCGTCGTGGCCTAGATTTTAATATACATACAATAGAGGCAATTACTGTAGCACATTAGCTCAGATCACTTGTCGTTAGGAAATGTATAATGTGACGGAATTCAGACTTTTATTGTGAAGTAACTCCCGATATGTATGCAGTGAATGGGATAGGACTCCCAGAGATTAATAGTCAAAGACTAATCTTTACAATAAAAAAAAAATTTTCATGAAGAAGAGATAGGAGGCAAAACCTGTAAATCTTTCAAAAAATATGTAAAACCACTCACCCGCCACCTCCCACGACCAATGTGGGTATATTCAAGTCCTTCACAAACTTAACGCATTCTCCGTGACCGCGGGTAGACAAAGAAAAGCAACCGAGTCTATCTCCCGCTAAAGAATCCGCGCCGCATTGTAATACTATAGCCGTGGGACGGTAATAGTCCATTACGTATGTTATTACTGGCTTGAAAACCTGGAAGAGATGACCATTAGTGTTAAAAAATGAGTGATGAGCGCTCGAGCGCTAAGTCAACGTTAATAAACCTTATGTAGGAGTAGGACTTAAACCGTTTTAGACTTGAGTCTGCCAAAAGTCTTCTGTTAATCTTCAACTTACCAGAAGGGTTTAAGACTATCAAACGTTAAAAAGGGAATTTTAGTGTGGAGTCCAGACTGTGGGCTAACTCGATTATAACTTAACACTCCCTGATGATTGCAAAGTGAGGCCAGTAGTCTTCAATGATAATGATAGTCCATATACCCCCAATCCCGGTTACTAATCCCTAAAGGTAGGCAGTACATTTGCGCAGGATTCTGCATTCGTCACTTTGACCGATGTTTGAAAGCCAGAATTGATGAGATTTTATATTGGCACATATCACAGATGTCTATAGATCCGTTGGCTTACCATCGTGACAGAACTAAAAAATAGGTGAAAAGTACTTTTTTAAATTTTGCTATGAAGCAAAATTCCATTAAAATATTTTTTTACAATAGGCGTAAAAATACCAAATAAAGGCAGGAGGTAAAGGTAAACAACGCTTCGCTTCGATTACGTGTCATTCTGGACTGTAGATAGATAAAACTCTTTTTTGCATACCAAAAACATTACCGGAATATAAATATATATTAGGTACATAAGGCTAATTAATATTTTGTATTAAGTATGGTGTTTTAACTGTTGTTTTTTCGGTAAGCATTTATGTATTTTTCTGTTAGATATATGTATTTTTGCACGTCATTATTGGCAAATGTGCCCATCTATGTATTTACCATAAAATATGTACATTGCACAAAAGGCTGTCTTATAGCTAATAGCAATCTCTGCCAGACAACCTTTGGGTAGAGAGTAGGACTGTAGAAGGGCGACAGTATCCACTTACCATTGGGTGGACTGTTTGTTAGTCTGAAACCTTCTTTCTACAAAAAAAAAATAGCATACCAGGCCAAATAAGTTACTACAAGAAATAATGGAATTACCAAGTATAAACAGTTTCAAAAACAGATATGACAAATAGCTTCCAGGAGAAGAGATATGGCAAAATTTGTAACAGCAGCTAACACAAGATATAGGCATAGTAATGTTACGCCTGTTACACAACAGCAATAATAAAAAAAATCTTACCTGCACATAACTCTGATCATCAATACCCTCCTTCAAGGGAACATTAACAGAATAATATCTTCCACTTTCAGCACCAATTTCATACATATCTCCAGTGCCGGGGAAAAAATAATTGCCATATTTATGGAAGCTGACTGTCATGACTCTATCAGTGAGGTAGAATGCCTCTTGAACACCATCACCGTGATGTACATCGATGTCTATATATAAGACTCGTGGATTATATTTGAGGAGCTCTAGTATTGCTATTACAATGTCGTTTACGTAGCAGAAGCCTGTAATAGAAAGATGTGAAGATAGATAAACACTTTATTGTACAGTCACAACATGTTAGTTGTTATTCTAAATTCTAATATTGTTATTCTAATTTGGCGGTATTAAACAAACAGTGAGTACATGATATGTAATTCAATGTATGTAATAACCTCACAGTCCTATGTATCAAACATAACAATTTATAACAACAAAATTAAGAATAAAGAGATAGTGGCTTAACAAAAGTAACAAATAGGTACAACAGGTGGTCTCATCTTTAAGGAGATTTCTTCCAGACAACCCTTGGATGGTAAGAAGAAAATTGATAAGGACTAAAGATGTGGATTTGATTTATAAAGAATTATATTATTTTCACCTACTGTCAATACATAACTAAAACAAGAGAGATAAACACTTTTTATTTATTTATTTCTTAATATAAAACAATGTTCCCTTATTTAGTATCTCACTGGGTGCTTGTTAACCAATAACTGGTTTATATGAGTCGCTGCACATTGTTTTTTTTTTTTTATATAGAAAAAGGCTGTAGAGGAGCATACAATCCCCCTGATGGTAAGTGGATACTATCCTCCATAAACATCCATGATACATGGCAACATCAGTCCAGAATGAGAAACATTGGCACACGCCTGAATGCACTGCCCACCTTTGCAGATGGAATGAATTGGAAGAAAGGGTTGGGAAAATGAGGAGAGATAGGATGGGGTGGGAATGGGCTCTGGCATATCTCACTCACTACCGAAACACGTACGTTCATTGGAGAAATACGATAAAGTAAGAAATTAAGTTTAATTATGGTAGTCTTCCGTGAGTGAGGGGTAATGTGGCCAGTGGAGTGTGCCCAGAGGCTGTGGGAATGTAACGTGCACTCCCCCCCTTTAGATTTAAATTATTATTCAGATACATATATCTAAAGAAGCATAAATAAATAATTAGTCTCCAAAACTACCAACCAGTCACATATTTTTTTTATTTAAATTTATATGTTTATCAAGTTACTGCAAACCATTATGAACCATGTACCTGCATGTATTGTAGGCATGTACCGGGGATGTTTATGAGGGACAGTGTCCACTTACCACCAGGTGGACTGTATGCTCATCGGCCAACTTCTTTCTAGGAAAAAAAAGGTGCTGCACACCACTGTGCGACATATACAGATACTTGAATAAATATTACACTACATTACATATACATACATGAAGAAGGGTGTCAAAATATTGTATACAAAATATGTGTGAGAACTTTAGAAGAAATAAAAAAAATATGTGAAATTTTCACACTAATTAATGTAGAATGTTCATGAACAGAATTAATTCATGGCTTTGGGGAGAATACATCTGACACATCTTGTATATTGCAATGGCAGCAAAATAATAACAACATTGAAAAAACAAATACACAAAACAACTAACCAGAAGGCTCAAACTTTTTAGCATGATGCAGTCCACCGGACCAATTAATGGCTATATCGCAGGCATTATTGTTCAGCTTCATAGCTCCCTCTAGTGATGCACCCGTATACATTGAGCAGAAGTCAAACAGGCCTTCAAAAACTGGACAGTCATCTCCTACATTGTAGTGGAGTAAGTCTTTGGAGTAGCCTGAAATAAAACATGTTTATAGTATCATATTGCATGCAACAAGAATGTTAATGAAGGTGAAAGATCTAATGGTATTATTAAGAGCTAGTTCACATTATGCAGTTTCATGTGATGTAGAGTGATCATGTGATTGTTTCACCTCTGGTTATTTATTATTAATATTATTATAGTTACTGCACCTAGACAATTTTTTCAGCTCCTCATATGACATTTATCACAGACTTTTTTGCTATATTTATTTATTGATGAACCAAC
Organism: Sesia apiformis; assembly: GCA_914767545.1. Classification (NCBI taxonomy): domain Eukaryota; kingdom Metazoa; phylum Arthropoda; class Insecta; order Lepidoptera; family Sesiidae; genus Sesia; species Sesia apiformis. Next base: position 11,240,886 of record OU611968.1, on the reverse strand, counting down.
TTTGTAATTTATATGTTTATGAAGTTACCGCAAACCACTATGTACCATGTACCGCATGTATTGTAGGCATGTACCGGGGATGTCTGAGGGACAATGTCCACTTACCACTTTATTTGTCTTTATTTGTTTGAAATTTTTGGCACACATCACCATATTAAAAATTCTGTTTAGACCTTCTCACGAGGGAATGAACAGTCCTAATTGCAGAGTTGCCCACTTCAGTTATTTGGACATTATAGGCATTCTATCTACACTCACCCTCATTAATGTCTTAGTGTATGTAATCAATAATGCACTATGTCAAGATTAAGATTACTTTCATGTACATTTATTATCCTTTAGCAAATATACTTACTATGTTTGATGTTAGGGTAAAATAAGTTGAATATGATAGACCAAGGAAGACAAATAAAACAAAGTTTAAAAACTTGAGCTCAACTCTGAACCCACATAACCCAGTTCAGGTTACAAAAATTCAAACCTATATCAGGGGAGTAGAGCAAGCTGTTTTTCTACAATAGAAGATAATTGCCATAATGGCACAGGATAGGTAAATGCCGAGGAAGACTGATTCTATATTCCATAACTGAATGCCATAAAAACAGATTGCATCCTTAGAGAAATTTAAAAAAAACGGAGCAGAGTTAAAGTCTAAGATAAGAATATACAGGCTGTACTAATGACCAAGATCATTTGCTACTTACAGCTGACAATCTGGACATAGAAAACTTACTTTGTATATTCTGTGGTGTAACATTTTGTAGGAACTCGATATAGTCTTCGCTGTGAAACCTGCACATATCGTGCGCACTTGCCCGATATGGTTTATATATTTGCATCTTTTTGTGAAGGCCATAGTTCAATACTAAACTGTGTGTGACAGACAGTCTGTGTGGCTTCATAGGATGTCCAGGTCCATAGTGGAAGTTACCGACGTCTGCGTTGTAGAAATAGGCCACTCTCTGTTGAGTCATAGCGGGAAAACAAATACGTATTCCTTCAAAATCAAAATAATGCCAAGAACCAAAGCGATGATAACCAATCGTTTGGTTAGCTGAATGTCACCTATCATAATGCGACAATAGATTTAGGTGAATTATTATTGATCATTTGCAATTGCAATCATTTGTTTTTTTAGTAAAAACATTTTTTGACTAAAACCTTCATAATAAATAAAAAACAAGTGCATCAATCAAGAAGTTAAGAACTTGATTGACAGTTGACTAAAAATGAAATGACTTTTAAAAAGGACAATTTGTTTTTCCCCCTTCATTATAGCAATGGTGCATTTAGCACATTCTGCCAGTGTCAGGTTTTTTTTCGTAACAAATTAAGTCTAAAACTAAATAATCGAGCATCGCTAGATTATTTTGTTCCAACAATTTATTGCAGATGCGTAGTCTTTAGGCTAATAGGCCTGTGATTTGTGTAAATTTTAAGTTGACTTAATTTACTTGACATAACTAAAAGCCATAAAACGCCAACAAAAGAACATTCTAAAATGCATAATAAAAACTACAGATTCAGATGTAAACAGATACAGCTTTAATTACCATAGATATTATCTTACTTTTCTCTATCAACCTACAATCTATCATGAAGTAGAAACTTGGAAAGGTAAATTTAATCATGGTTTCTTCAAATTATATATTTTGTTGGTGTCAGTTTCCGCTAAGACAGATATTTAATTTGTAATTACTTTCTGTTTAACATAATGTCATTAATTCATTAATGAGAAGACTCGATAACTATTCTTGCCAAGAATCCATTTCAAGATTTTAATGATAACAACAACAAAAATATAAATTTTGTCTATGTTTAATAATCGCCGTCTCCAAACACCACCGGCTTTTGGTTCTATTTTTTTTTAGTTCCATTTTAGATATTCCCTGTCCAGATTTAGGTAAGTTTAGTTGTCTAAATTCGATAATTGCTCATAAATTTTATTTTCCTAACTTCTATTCAGCGACAGGAGAAAATCAAACGAGGACATACTTCCTTGGATGTGTTATTTGTGAGAATCAACGAAATTGTTAAGTCTTATTACGTAACAATTTCGTTACATATGTACCTACACGATATACAAATTTACAAAATAATTAAAGAACAATGGGAAGGACTGTACAATGTATGGTAAAGCCTAATTATGTGAGCTTTTTTTTTTAGACAGAGGAGTGTATAGACATGGTATTTTTGAAATTGTGAAAGTGCGGAAAAGCACGAATTTTTTTTAATTTTATTTTTTCTAAATTTTGAGGTTATCTGTGTTTTTAGTTACTGGGCAAAGAATATTTTGATGTCATAACGATTGTGGGTGTGATGACGATTTATAAGAACATTCTAGGAGTTATTAATCTAGTACCAAGTTTTGTGTTAGTACCAACTTTGCTTTCATCAGTGATTTTTTGCTAGCTTGGCTTGCGCGTTGTGGTCACAAGACAAACCTAACCATCAGAGTCAGAGTGCTCTGAAGATAATAAAAGGCCAGATTCGGATTTGGCGCTTCGCCGGCCACTGCCGCGGCACGCTCGCTTCGCTCGCTCGGCTCGCGCGTTGTATTCACAAGACAAACGTAACCTAACCCAGCAGTCGGAGTGCCCAGAACATAATAACAGGCGGGATTCGGATTTGGCGCTTCGCCGGCCGCTGCCGCGGCACGCTCGCTTCGCTCGCTCGGCTCGCGCGTTGTATTCACAAGACAAACGTAACCTAACCCAGCAGTCGGAGTGCCCAGAACATAATAACAGGCGGGATTCGGATTTCGCGCTTCGCCGGCCGCTGCCGCGGCACGCTCGCTTCGCTCGCTCGGCTCGCGCGTTGTTGTAACTCGCGGCTGCGGTATAATATAAAATCCGTAAATATTTGCAAAAATGAATTTAAGGTATTATTTAATTAAAATTAATTAGTTATTATTTAATAAAAATTAATTAGTTATTATTTAATAAATAATAATCACATGTAAAACATAAAATGATACATTCATTGATATGTGTAAAGAAACGCGTTGAAGAAACCTGTCAAAATGTCGGACCCACAAGTGTAAAATTTAAAATCTTAATTATTTTTTTTCCGCAAAATTATGTTTTTCCGCATAATAATATATAGCACATCAGGTACCATATTACTTATAGGATCTAAATAAAAAAAATGAGCCAAAAACTCGCTACCATACATTGTACAGTTGAGCCGAACAATGTATTAGATAATTATGTAATTTCATTATGGGCAAATAACCCTTTAGGCGGTACATGCTTCCAATATTCTATAAACTTAATTCAATAGGTACCGAACTCTCCTAGGTGAAGTAAACTAACGTCTAATATCATTCACTGTGTATAAAGTGTGTGTGTGTGTGTACACATTCATCATCACTGTCGATATGATAAAGTCAATATTGCCCATAAATAGTATTTTCTATTATAAATTACAGGTACAGAATCATTTATCTATTCTGTTTTCCAGACAACTACCCACACAAACTTTACAATGTCGTCCCCTTAATGACTTAATTTAAATATTTACCTGTAATGCTTTATCTTCTATCCAATTACTGCCCAAATGGTACTAATTATTACTCAATCTAATAATATAGAAGAAGAGCTGCTATGTATAGAACTACTAACTAAGAATAATCTACTCTGGAAACCCATTTTTGTCTTAATTTTCTATGAACCTTATCAACAAATGATGTAAACAGTGTTAGTGTTAGATAGATATATACACTATTGTACACCAAAATATATAGAATAGAATCACAAAAATAGAAGTAATTACAGGGGGAGAGTGCAGGCTGCATTCCCACACCCCCTAGCCACACTCGAGACTGGCCACGTCACTCCTCTCATAGAAGACTACCTTGAAATGTACCATTCCCATCCCTCCCCATTTTCCCAAACCATTCTCCAAATCCATTCCTATATCTCCGAAGGTAGCCTGGGGCATGCCAACTTTTGTCATTCTGGACTGATGTATTGCAGATGTCCATGAACAGCAATATCCACTTAACAACATCAGGTGGACTGTATGCTCATCTGCCACCTATTTTTTATAAAGAAAAAAAAAGTACAATCATTGGCCTTACCGCTAAAGTGATTACTTCCTAGCAAGCTTTGTTAGTTGGAGAAATCTGTAGACATTAGCCAATCCAATGGATGGATGGAGAATGGATGTTACTAATCTGAACAAAATTATCATTAAAGTTTATTAGGAGCTGCCAAGTTTTAAATTAGATTAAAAACATCTGAATGCTTTTAAGACAAATGAGAATTAAGAAGCCTCACCTCTGGGCAATGGTTTTAATAAATTGACAAGGTATATTTTTAATTTTACACAATTATTTACAAAATAGGAACCATAGATTCCATTCGTGATTCTCAGTTACTGAGTTATTTCTGAATAATTGAATTTACATGGAAATTTTACATAGCTATATTTTTTGAAAAAATATTCCCATTTTTAAATTTCTTCTAATTTTTCCCTACTTATTTCCTAAATACAATGGCACAAAAATTTTAAGTTTGAATCAACAAAAAAATACCTAAACTTGCAGGTCAATTCAGCACCATATACATAATTCATGGTTTTAATTTTTAGTAATAATAACCACCTTTTATATATTATTGATTTTATTATTATTATTGTATAATAGACAAGCAAGCTGATGCGTCTATATCCGTAAGATATTGGTCGAGTCTATTTTTGAATTGGTTAATTTTCTCAGGACATCCTCAGGTAATAATTATTTATGTGAGATAAAAATCTATGTTTATAATTTCAATCCAAATGAAAAAGCTTTAACCAGAAATATTTTTCTTGATTACTAAATTTTCATAGTAATATCAGCTTTATAACACTACTGCTGGGCACAGGTCTCCTATAGCAAATCACTAACACCACTGTGGTTTTTGGCGATAATCCACCACACAGTTCCAATACAGATTGGTGGATAAGTAACAAATTTAAGTGATTTTATTTTTTAAAAAATGTAGATAATTCTTTTTAAATGTCAGTATTATTCTCAGAATAGCAATATTTAGAATTTAGAAAACAAATTTAAATATTAGGTATGTACAGAGAAAAAGTTGAGATAACTTATCTTGTTTTATTTTTACACTTATCACTTACAGATTTTCACACAAACAACCCAGTTTTATAATAATGAGTCAGCATTTTCTACATTACAAGTGTAGATTATGAAATATATTACATTGCTACTTACATTGTTCATTGTCACCATAAGCCACCATAAGCCACTTGCTTCAAGGTCCTGAACTGTGCCCAGACGGTACAAAGAGACCCCAAAGTTGTTTTTCAGTCTATTTCCTGTGTTTTAGAGTTTATTGTTTTGGATTAAATTATACATATACCTGAATTCCTCACCGATTTATTCAAGTTTTAATAGGTATTGTTAAAGCTGCCTTAATTATTCAAAATTAGTAAATTTCGTAGGCGTAACAATAAAAAGGTGTACCACAAATTAGATAACAGTTTGAACTATACAAAACTTTTTGTCTTAGACTTTTTGATACTTAAAAAAAACATATTAGAAGTGGGTGAAGGCGTTCCCCGCCTTCGCCCCTCGCTTACAGCGTGCCCTCCACTAAACATGTCTGGATACATTTGATTACTTATTGATGCATAGTTGAACGACGCGAAGACTACTTACTTTCTTAAAAAAATATGAAAAATGGCTAAATGGTCTGAAGACCAGACTTATAAATTTGTGCAGACCTACTTAAAACATGGATGTTTATTCAACATTAAGTCCTCCCTTTATAAAAATAAAGGAGTGCGTGATGCGGCCCCTTTGAAAATCAGTGAAGAAATGGGTTATCTCAGGAGCAAAAGAAGTGTATACCAAAATTATAAGTTTAAGATCGACATACTCGTAAGAATTAAAGAAAATTAAAAAATCTTGCAGATCAAGAGCTGGAACCTGTGAAGTACAGTAAGGATAATCGCAAAAAGGGTAGCCTTTGGTACCCTGAATAGATCTTGGATACTTCGTAAACTGTTTCCATTGCCAATTATGTACAAAACTGCATGTACCTTTGCCGGCAGTGCACATCTCATAAATGTATCACATTTTTGTATAACTGGTGCCGCAAGTCTTAATAATAAGTCTTCGGTCATTCGCAGTGCATATTAGTATTCCATTGGATCCTCAACGGCTAATTCTTTTAGAAGTTGATAACTTGCGCCACGACTTGCATCTCCTGCTTATCCATTTACGTTCTCATAATAGCGCTGGTCTCGTCCGTTCCAATTATATTTTTTCAATTTAGTATACCAAAATAACGTTTATTATATCCTTTATTATTCCACGTAATTGCAGTTCGTTCATATTTATTTAAAATTCGTATGTTACCACTGTTGTTACCTCTCTGTTTATTACCTACTTAACTAAACGCATCCACTAATCAATATTGGACACTGCTAGCTAATCACTATTTACCTAATCACTGATCAAAGTGTGTATGGGTCTTGAGTGATGCATAAATCCGTAACTATGCCTACCGTGTTACCTGATATAACCGACATAATCAAGTATCAGAGCGTACCCGACCTTAAGCGCTAATTCAATAAAGAAACGGGTATCAACTTCATGCAACCAAGAACAATGGTGAGAATAGGAACTTACGGATGTACTGTCGGTTCCGATTACGGTTATGATTCTGTACAGGTGCGCACAAAAGTGTAGTAGTGAATAATAAAGGATATTATAGTGGAGTGTAGGCTTTCTCGGCCGGTGTCCATATTAATTGAATCTTCCGGGCTACTTGGCCGAGGTCTTCTGGAATCTCTTCTCTTTCTTCCAAAGAAGACCAGAATGCGCTGCCTACCTTTGCTGATTAAAGGGTTGGGAAAATGAGTAGGGATAGGATGGAATGGGAATGGACTCTGGCATATCTCACTCACTACCGAAACACGTACGTACATTGGGGAAATACGATATAATACGAAATGTAGTGCATTTCAAGGTAGTCTTCTGTGAGACATTAGCGTGGGTACAAACGTGTTGCTGACTGGAACCAGCTGGTGCCCTAGTTTTCAAAAAATATTAATCTAGAGATACGGCTTTGTTACGATTATATTATATGTAAATAATGTACATATATTGCAATTAAACAACTTTTAACGGTTTAAATCGCGTATATTTGACATGATTTATATCCCGACGTTTCGAACACTTTGCAGTGGACGTGGTCACGGGGTGACTAATTGATTTTATTTGTCACTTGAGTTATTAAGAAATTATTACTACCGTCTGAAATTTTTTGAACTACCGTCTGAAATTTTTTAATCATAACATTCCCTATGCACGCAGTATTCGCTCACGGTGTCCAGAGGTCTTGCAGTATGGCGTTGGCCTTGTGATTTAATTAATTTAATGACTGGATCCCAAGCTGGTGGTACTTGCCAACCATCTTCTCTATTGAAATTTGGGTGTTTCTTAATTTCAATAGCCTCGCGTAACATTCTTGGCATGTACCGGGTCTCTCTAGCGAGGATTTGTGGATTATCAAATCGAATGTAATGGTTGGGTTTGCCCAGAGCAAACTAGTCATGTCAGTCCTGTCAGTTGACTACCGTAGGCAAATCTTTGTTACAGAGAGCACACGGCATCTGTGACACTGACCACCTCGAGGAAGAGCTTCTGCATGTGAAACAAGTACTGCGAAGCAACAATCACAAACTCCCACGAATGCGTCACAGAAGCCGCCCCAAGCCTCCTACAGTTGAGCGACAACCTGCCATCTTACCATACATCAAGGGCATCACTGACAAAATTGGCAATATCTTAAGACGAGCTTCAATTAAAACTTACTTCAAGCCGCACAAGAAGATTAGCCAATTTTTAAGACCGGTCAAGAGCAATATCCCCCTACAAGATGCAGGTGTTTACAAGCTTGATTGTGAATGCGGGTTATCATACATTGGGCAAACAAAGAGGAGCATCGGTATCCGGATAAAAGAACACATAGCTGACATGAAGAACAGACGCTCGACCAAATCTGCAGTTTGTGAACATGCTCTGGGCAAACCCAACCATTACATTCGATTTGATAATCCACAAATCCTCGCTAGAGAGACCCGGTACATGCCAAGAATGTTACGCGAGGCTATTGAAATTAAGAAACACCCAAATTTCAATAGAGAAGATGGTTGGCAAGTACCACCAGCTTGGGATCCAGTCATTAAATTAATTAAATCACAAGGCCAACGCCATACTGCAAGACCTCTGGACACCGTGAGCGAATACTGCGTGCATAGGGAATGTTATGATTAAAAAATTTCAGACGGTAGTTCAAAAAATTTCAGACGGTAGTAATAATTTCTTAATAACTCAAGTGACAAATAAAATCAATTAGTCACCCCGTGACCACGTCCACTGCAAAGTGTTCGAAACGTCGGGATATAAATCATGTCAAATATACGCGATTTAAACCGTTAAAAGTTGTTTAATTGCAATGTATAGTAATCGCGAAAACCTAAGAAAATATAATGTACATATATATTTAGTATTTCATTATCGTGTATTATTAAGTTATTATTTCCTAATTCTGTTGAATGTATAATTTTTCTGTTAACTGTTTACATTACTTATGTTATTTTATTATGAGAAATAATTAAATGAGCAGCAAAAAGATAGCGAATGGACAGCAAGTCAGTGGTAACTGGTGACCATAAAGAAATAGCAGTCCATCAACTTGTTGACATTCTTAGTAATTTAAAATTATTTATTTCTATTACGCTTTGAGCTTTACCTTTGACCTGCGTTATGATGCAGGAATCCTAACGCCACTGTAATAGTTAAAAAAATAAATTTTGTTCATCGTCATTTGCTGTACATTTAGTATGTTTTGCTGCTCGTTTAAAATCAACCCATCTAAATAAATTTTACATGTAAATATATCTTAAATCTAAATAATACATTAAAAAATAATACTAAATAAATCTTACATCTAAATAAATATAAATACATGTTTAAATGCATCTTAGTCGCAACTCCCTTTTACAAAGTTGTATTTTTTTTTATTTGTCTTAATGCAATTTCATACAATACAGAATACTTTAACTTAATTATTATCTCCGTATCATTTTATCGACATAATCCCTTAAAGAGCCTGTCAAATCGTAGAATTTTTAATAAGGAATCTTGTGTAGTAACTTCATGAAAATGGACATCAAGTGTCTTGATCGAATTACACATAGCTTTCAAACATTACCACTTGCTTGTTTATAATACAAAAAAACAAACACTTTTTTGTGCGCCAGTACTCAGCGCTCCTAGTAAAACCGGCCGCAGTGCTGTTATAATACCAACCGGTCTCAGATTGTTACTAACTAGACGACAAACAGACCGGTCACTGGCTGGCACGCCACATTCGAAATTAGAATTTTCTTTTTGTCTATGGTCATAACGATGAATCCTATAAGTCCTATATTGAGATGTGCGATTGTTTTGTTAATAGCAGACAGCCCTATGGTCAATTTTAGGGTGCTAGCAAGAGCCATGTCTTCGGTTGCAAAGTCATTCGAGGCCAACGGCGTGGTCTCTGACGTCGTCCCGAAGGCACCTTCTTCATTGGCTACCGTAAGTAAACTTTTATTAATGCATTTACCATACAAGTTGTGTTAAACGTATTCTTGAAGACTATAACCGGATTCTGCTCATGAATCTGAGTTAATTGACATGAAAATTTCGTGATGTTTACATATTTGATAAATATACACAGATTTCTTTTACATAAAATACATAACATTTCATGTCAATTTGAGTTAATGAACATAATCCATGCTTTAACCAGTTAGTTGTGATTGACAAGTATACTGTCCATGGGAAAAAAGTACGTCACCATTCGCATTAAATTGCAATTTAAATTTAAAACTAAAATAGTGTGTATTCCAAGGTGTTTATAATATTTGACGAGTATACTCGTCATCGCTTCATTTTTGCAATATAATTTAGGTACCTACAAACTTCAAAGAGTCACTACAGCTAATTAAATTTAACTAACCTAATTATCTTGACAAAAGAAACCTCTCTTAATGTTAGTGGCCTCTTTACATGGAGAGAGTACGTAAAGAGACAACTAAAATGCATTAGGAACCTATAAATTTACTGAAAAGTATCCTTATTAATTTTACATTACTAATCCTATGTGGATCTTTGAAAAATATTTCTACATTTTTAGTAAAATTACAAAATTCCGCCGGTTATATTTAAATTACTTTTAAATTATTGTCACCATATTTGCAACGTTGTTTCTCGCCGACGTTACGAATATTATTAAATTGATCTTTAATTAAATTTTATAAAGCTCCTATCCTTGAATATTGTCTGACGTTAAGTCACAATTTTGTGATTAATATTTGACGTTGTATACAATATTACATTATCAGAATCCATGGGTAATTTTCTGGGGCAAATAAACACGGTGGGTTACCCCCCATTCTTGCGTCAGTCTTTTAAAGGTGATTGAGTACCTACCTCACGGCCGCTGAGACAGCTCCGCATGCGCTAGCGGCTAGGTGAACGCCGAGTTGTCGGGTTAGTTACCGCCGCCCGATACTCGCCACTGGAGTTTTGCGGCAGACATAGCGAAACGCAAACAACTAAGCAATAACTTAAGCAAAACGTACCGACTTATAAATTCTTTAATCCAAATCAGAAAGAAAATTAAAATCGATCTATTTTTGGAAGAGGAAATGGGGGAATATTAAACCTATTTTTTTTTTAATTATTATAGCTCAAAGTGCAACTGTCCCTTTCTCTCAAACAAGTCGGCATCGCTCGCTGCCGAGATAGCAACAAATTGTAAAAATACCTATTTTGTAACTCCGCTTCCACTAATTTTCCCCTCTTAAACGCCATTTTTTATATTATGTTATGTTTATGCAATGTTGTACAACATTCATTTCATTGAGTTGTAAAATGTCATTATATGACACTGCATAAAGTGCAGTTGCAATACAAAAGTCTACGTCATTAAACGCGATACGTAATTTCTAACTTCATGATAAATTATTAGCTATCATAACAATTGCATATACCTATGGTAATACGACAATTTCATCTAATAAGAGTAATTGTGTTTACACCCGACATCTCATTAACTTTCATAATATGTTGAATAGTGTTAGAAAAAATGCTAATGAAAATAATGAGTCTGCTTACTCGTATACAGGTTGTGTCTGCTTACTCGTATACAGGATGTGTCTGCTTACTCGTATACAGGATGTGTCTGCTTACTCGTATACAAGTGTGTTTGGTCCGAACCATTCCCGAACTCATCATTCTGACTTCAATGATATATCATTTTTTGTGTGCTACGTAATCTGAAAAAATGCTTAATTTATTTTCAATAAAAGATTCGTGAAATTTTAATGTCAATGAATCGTGAGCGGACTTTATGGTTTTAGCTTCTGGAATGGTTTGTACACAGCCTGTATACCTAAGGAAATGTATTTGACTGTACTTGAAATTAACGTGATATTATCTTAGATAAGAGACCTTATTATCGATTCTAGTTTCATTTTTATTGCTATACCTTAAAAATCAGATGTCAGAAAATTTGACAAGACGTCGATCTTGTCAAATTTTATGCCCCTAATTTTACGATGGAGTAACTATAATATAAATTCGAATCATATTTTAAGGGAATCTATAGGAAAGATCGACGCAATTTAGTTGTGGGGTGGGGATAATATTCATTAATTTTGTTCGTAATTCTATTGACATGTCCGACATCAGGACATCAGTCAAAAATATCCTACTGTATTGACTTTCACTACATATTATATAGACTTACGAAGGAGTATAGTAAGGCAACTATAATGTAAATTGGAAGCATATTTTAAGGGAATCTGTAGGAACGATTTACGCCATTTTGTTTTAGAGGTAATATTTCATTAATTATGTTAGTAAAATGGTATTGACACAGATTAGAAAGACGTGGTGACTTTGACTCTAAAATAGCATTTACGAATCTTGTTTGAGATTTGTTACTGTTATTAGGACAAATATTATTAATTTACAATGTTGAATGAAAACGTTCCTATTTTTGAAGGTATTGAATTATATCTTGCTTATGTAATATGATTATATCTAAATACAAACTATAGTCGGGATTTTTTATTTGAGTCAGACATAATATGTAGAACTGTCGATAAAGTGTCATATCCATACAAATTTCACTCTGAATGACAAGTACGTGTAATATCCTTTACTCGAATAAAAAATAGACTTTAAATTGTATAGTGGAGTGTAGGCTTTCTCGGCCGGTGTCCATATTAATTGAATCTTCTTGGCTACTTGGCCGAGGTCTTCAGGAATCTCTTGTCTTTCTTCCAAACGTTTTGTCAACAATTGCGGTTGACATCTTCAGTGGCGCCTGCGTTCACTTTCGGAGAGATGTTATCTCTTCGGCTTCTCGAGCGCAACTGACTCGACGACTGTGGCGGCCCGGTATTTATAGTGGGCGAGAGTAGTTGTGATTGTGTGTGTACCGACGCACCGAAATTTATTGTGGGCGAGGGTAGTTGGGATTGTGTGTACCGAGTCTGTTTTTTGTCCCCCCCCCCCCCTCTCGTCTCTCTTCCTCGTGAGCTTGATGTCTTCGGAGTGCTGGATACCAGATATTACGGGGTCTTAGATTTTCTTCTTTTTGTTAAAATTGTTGGGATGCTTGTAGATTCCAATAACTTCCCTATTGAGACGGGAATAATAATGATTCCCGGTTGACAAGATCTTTGTGTCCCGGTAAAAAGCTGTGTGTTTATGACACGCTCCATCACCTTGGAGAGGAGGGAGGTGATCGCTTTTGGCCTGTACTTGGCCGGGTCTGTGCGGTCACCCTTTTTAGGCAAAGGGTGAACATGAGCTAGGTACCTTCCATGCTGACGGGAAGCTTTTTGTGGAGTATGAGAGCCTGAAGAGTCGCGTAAGCACCGGGGACAGCTCGGGAGCGCAAAATTTAAGCACCACTGCGGGAATACCATCTGGCCCACTCGACTTTCGGATATCAAGAGATGCTAGAGCTCACCGGACTTTACGCTGGTTGAAACAGATTTCCAGCATGGAGCTTGTACACCTCGAGATAGACGGTGGTGAGGCACCTCTATCGTCCAGAGTCGAGTTTGGGGCAAAGAGACAGCCCAGGAGATCGGCTTTCTCCTTCGTCCCATGGGCCAGTGACCCATCGAGTTTCCGCAGTGGTGGGAGTGACTACTGACACAAGTTACCTTCAGCAGCTTTGGCGAGCGACCAAAAAGCTCGGCTTCCAGAAGGACAGCTAGCTAGTCGATCGCCAATTCTGCGGATGTGCTCATTCCTTGCTCTGACAATGATCTTCTTACTGCACCTCGAGGCAGCATTAAATTTCTTCCTCAAGACGGTGGTGTTCGGATCTTCGGACACCTGCGCTTTGGCCCAGGCCCTGTATGCAACCCGTTTATTACGACGTTTATTATTATGCTTATTCTAAGATCGAGAAAGAGTTTAATATATTTATTTACCCTGTCCTAAGTCCAAGTAATCCAGTTGGACCAAGTCTTTTAGGCCGATTACACTACACAAGAAAACACGACTCATGAAATAAAAAAAATCAAGCTAAATCAATAATATTAATAATGATTCGTCTCCAGGTGAAGTACCCGAGCGGCGTGGAAGTGAAAGAGGGCAATGAGCTGACTCCGACTCAAGTGAAGGACATTCCAGCCGTCTCATGGGAAGCCGACCCTGGACAGTTTTACACGCTCGCTATGACTGGCAAGTACTAAACGTTTGATCCGGATAAAGTTCAACTTAACTAAAAAGTTTCTAATCGTGCGATTGCTTGACTCATACTGCATAATCTTGCCAAAAATTCATTGTTCAAGTCAACTACCGCAAACCCAAAATTTGGCTTTGTACTAAGCTATGACAACGACATGGAACAAGAGATCTATGAATTCGATCCTGAGAGCTGAGAATAGGATACTGCGAGGTTGCCACTCACATTCCACCTTGTGTTACAGATGTCCATTGGCATCGGTAACCACTTATCTTGATATTTGCTTGTCAACTGTCTAATGCAAGATATTTGGTAAAAAAATCTGAAGGAAATACAGAGCAGTTCCATTGCCGTCTATCGTTTTTTGCGAAGGGAGCAAATCCACACATGTGACCCATATGTATAATGGTAAATGGCTACCACTATTCATGCTCTATGGGCACCACCAGATACGGAGGAGGAAGCCCCCCTCGCTACACCGTGAATACACACCGGCTTTCAGTCGGCACTTTTTACGAGGTATCGGCACGTGCCTGGGCGCTTCTTACTGACTCGCGGTCCCAAAGCAACGTCCCGAGCTGAGGTCCGTGTGCAGCAAACGAACCTTTGCCTAAATGCTGCACACATTTTTTTCTCCTGGGTGAGCGCCTTCTGCGCTCGCCCCAAACCATACATGTCCGGGTGATTTTCGAAAGGCCACTAGGACCACAATAATTTAGTAATTCGGAAAAAAAAATCAGATTCGATGCGCTGCCAACTATAATAATTTTGGAAAGTATAAACTCCAATATCATCATATAATCATGTATAATGGCTAGTCATATAATTATCAACCTTTACTTGTTTTGTAATTTGTCAACTCTGTACAGAATAAGTACGTATTAAATTGCCTATATTTTTTCTCTGCCAAATTAAACTATTCGCAGTTTTCTTGAAGAACCCCATCTATTAATGATATATGGGGTTCATCAGATTAGATGTGTTAAAGATACATTAGATAGGTCTTTAGATATTATATATTTATATTACGTGATCATGTAGTACGTACACCGGGGGTGCTCAAACGATCAATCTACATAGATCGAGTGGTCGATTGCAAAAACTTTACGCTCGATTGCGCAAACAGTTCTATTACGAAAAAAAAAATACCTCCGTTTATCTCGCCGTCCGACCACAGCACATACTTTACGTGTCTGTCTATTACTAATTCAAATGTTTAGCGACCAGATTATTATGCACAGCACCCAAAAAGATTCCCGAGAGCGTGTTTACACAATAAAACACTGTCTTGCTTATTGTTAGTTTATTTGATGATTCATTGACTGAAACATTACACCTGCTTATCTTAAACAATTAAAGACATTACACCTGCTTATCTTAAACAATTAAAGACATTACACCTGCTTATCTTAAACAATTAAAGAATACCAAACCATAGCGCGTTGTAGCGGACGGGACAGTGACATCTATCGGCGAGTGAAAAGAAACTACATACATTACCAAACATTATCTTTTGTTCTATGGAATCATAAACACATCATCAACTAATGTTATAAGTTATAACTATTTCATCGGACATGAGACTTTGAATCTACGTATGTAGCGACAGTTCCTAGTACCAAGGAACTATTCGTGTAACTCGGTATATCTACGTATGTAGCGACAGTTCATAGTACCAAGGAACTATTCGTGTAACTCGGTATATCTACGTATGTAGCGACAGTTCATAGTACCAAGGAAACTATTCGTGTAACTCGGTAATATCTACGTATGTAGCGACAGTTCATAGTACCAAGGAACTATTCGTGTAGCTCGGTATATCTACGTATGTAGCGGACAGTTCATAGTACCAAGGAACTATTCGTGTAACTCGGTATATCTACGTATGTAGCGACAGTTCATAGTACCAAGGAACTATTCGTGTAACTCGGTATATCTACGTATGTAGCGACAGTTCATAGTACCAAGGAACTATTCGTGTAGCTCGGTATATCTACGTATGTAGCGACAGTTCATAGTACCAAGGAACTATTCGTGTAACTCGGTATATCTACGTATGTAGCGACAGTTCATAGTACCAAGGAACTATTCGTGTAACTCGGTATATCTACGTATGTAGCGACAGTTCATAGTACCAAGGAACTATTCGTGTAGCTCGGTATATACTACGTATGTAGCGACAGTTCATAGTACCAAGGAACTATTCGTGTAACTCGGTATATCTACGTATGTAGCGACAGTTCATAGTACCAAGGAACTATTCGTGTAGCTCGGTATATCTACGTATGTAGCGACAGTTCATAGTACCAAGGAACTATTCGTGTAGCTCGGTATATCTACGTATGTAGCGACATGTTCATAGTACCAAGGAACTATTCGTGTAGCTGTTTATATCTACGTATGTAGCGACAGTTCATAGTACCAAGGAACTATTCGTGTAGCTCGGTATATCTACGTATGTAGCGACAGTTCATAGTACCAAGGAACTATTCGTGTAGCTCGGTATATCTACGTATGTAGCGACAGTTCATAGTACCAAGGAACTATTCGTGGTAGCTCGGTATATCTACGTATGTAGCGACAGTTCATAGTACCAAGGAACTATTCGTGTAGCTCGGTATATCTACGTATGTAGCGACAGTTCATAGTACCAAAGGAACTATTCGTGTAGCTCGGTATATCTACGTATGTAGCGACAGTTCATAGTACCAAGGAACTATTCGTGTAACTCGGTATATCTACGTATGTAGCGACAGTTCATAGTACCAAGGAACTATTCGTGTAGCTCGGTATATCTACGTATGTAGCGGACAGTTCCTAGTACCAAGGAACTATTCGTGTAGCTCGGTATATCTACGTATGTAGCGACAGTTCATAGTACCAAGGAACTATTCGTGTAGCTCGGTATATCTACGTATGTAGCGACAGTTCATAGTACCAAGGAACTATTCGTGTAGCTCGGTATATCTACGTATGTAGCGACAGTTCATAGTACCAAGGAACTATTCGTGTAACTCGGTATATCTACGTATGTAGCGACAGTTCATAGTACCAAGGAACTATTCGTGTAACTCGGTATATCTACGTATGTAGCGACAGTTCATAGTACCAAGGAACTATTCGTGTAGCTCGGTATATCTACGTATGTAGCGACAGTTCCTAGTACCAAGGAACTATTTCGTGTAGCTCGGTATATCTACGTATGTAGCGACAGTTCATAGTACCAAGGAAACTATTCGTGTAGCTCGGTATATCTACGTATGTAGCGACAGTTCATAGTACCAAGGAACTATTCGTGTAGCTCGGTATATCTACGTATGTAGCGACAGTTCATAGTACCAAGGAACTATTCGTGTAACTCGGTATATCTACGTATGTAGCGACAGTTCATAGTACCAAGGAACTATTCGTGTAGCTCGGTATATCTACGTAGTAGCGACAGTTCATAGTACCAAGGAACTATTCGTGTAGCTCGGTATATCTACGTATGTAGCGACAGTTCATAGTACCAAGGAACTATTCGTGTAACTCGGTATATCTACGTATGTAGCGACAGTTCATAGTACCAAGGAACTATTCGTGTAGCTCGGTATATCTACGTATGTAGCGACAGTTCATAGTACCAAGGAACTATTCGTGTAGCTCGGTATATCTACGTATGTAGCGACAGTTCATAGTACCAAGGAACTATTCGTGTAGCTCGGTATATTCTACGTATGTAGCGACAGTTCATAGTACCAAGGAACTATTCGTGTAGCTCGGTATATCTACGTATGTAGCGACAGTTCATAGTACCAAGGAACTATTCGTGTAGCTCGGTATATCTACGTATGTAGCGACAGTTCATAGTACCAAGGAACTATTCGTGTAGCTCGGTATATCTACGTATGTAGCGACAGTTCATAGTACCAAGGAACTATTCGTGTTAGCTCGGTATATCTACGTATGTAGCGACAGTTCATAGTACCAAGGAACTATTCGTGTTAGCTCGGTATATTCTACGTATGTAGCGACAGTTCATAGTACCAAGGAACTATTCGTGTAGCTCGGTATATCTACGTATGTAGCGACAGTTCATAGTACCAAGGAACTATTCGTGTAACTCGGTATATCTACGTATGTAGCGACAGTTCATAGTACCAAGGAACTATTCGTGTAGCTCGGTATATCTACGTATGTAGCGACAGTTCATAGTACCAAGGAACTATTCGTGTAGCTCGGTATATCTACGTATGTAGCGACAGTTCAATCGATAGTACCAAGGAACTATTCGTGTAGCTCGGTATATCTACGTATGTAGCGACAGTTCATAGTAACCAAGGAAACTATTCGTGTAGCTCGGTATATCTACGTATGTAGCGACAGTTCATAGTACCCAAGGAACTATTCGTGTAGCTCGGTATATCTACGTATGGTAGCGACAGTTCATAGTACCAAGGAACTATTCGTGTAGCTCGGTATATCTACGTATGTAGCGACAGTTCATAGTACCAAGGAACTATTCGTGTAGCTCGGTATATCTACGTATGTAGCGACAGTTCATAGTACCAAGGAACTATTCGTGTAGCTCGGTATATCTACGTATGTAGCGACAGTTCATAGTACCAAGGAACTATTCGTGTAGCTCGGTATATCTACGTATGTAGCGACAGTTCATAGTACCAAGGAACTATTCGTGTAGCTCGGTATATCTACGTATGTAGCGACAGTTCATAGTACCAAGGAACTATTCGTGTAGCTCGGTATATCTACGTATGTAGCGACAGTTCATAGTACCAAGGAACTATTCGTGTAACTCGGTATATCTACGTATGTAGCGACAGTTCATAGTACCAAGGAACTATTCGTGTAGCTCGGTATATCTACGTATGTAGCGACAGTTCATAGTACCAAGGAACTATTAGTGTAGCTCGGTATATCTACGTATGTAGCGACAGTTCATAGTACCAAGGAACTATCGTGTAGCTCGGTATATCTACGTATGTAGCGACAGTTCATAGTACCAAGGAACTATTCGTGTAGCTCGGTATATCTACGTATGTAGCGACAGTTCATAGTACCAAGGAACTATTCGTGTAGCTCGGTATATCTACGTATGTAGCGACAGTTCATAGTACCAAGGAACTATTCGTGTAGCTCGGTATATCTACGTATGTAGCGACAGTTCATAGTACCAAGGAACTATTCGTGTAACTCGGTATATCTACGTATGTAGCGACAGTTCATAGTACCAAGGAAACTATTCGTTGTAGCTCGGTATATCTACGTATGTAGCGACAGGTTCATAGTACCAAGGAACTATTCGTGTAGCTCGGTATATCTACGTATGTAGCGACAGTTCATAGTACCATGGATCTATTCGTGTAGCTCGGTATATCTACGTATGTAGCGACAGTTCATAGTACCAAGGAACTATTCGTGTAGCTCGGTATATCTACGTATGTAGCGACAGTTCATAGTACCAAGGAACTATTCGTGTAACTCGGTATATCTACGTATGTAGCGACAGTTCATAGTACCAAGGAACTATTCGTGTAGCTCGGAATATCATACGTATGTAGCGACAGTTCATAGTACCAAGGAACTATTCGTGTAGCTCGGTATATCTACGTATGTAGCGACAGTTCATAGTACCAAGGAACTATTCGTGTAGCTCGGTATATCTACGTATGTAGCGACAGTTCATAGTACCAAGGAACTATTCGTGTAGCTCGGTATATCTACGTATGTAGCGACAGTTCATAGTACCAAGGAACTATTCGTGTAGCTCGGTATATCTACGTATGTAGCGACAGTTCATAGTACCAAGGAACTATTCGTGTAGCTCGGTATATCTACGTATGTAGCGACAGTTCATAGTACCAAGGAACTATTCGGTGTAGCTCGGTATATCTACGTATGTAGCGACAGTTCATAGTACCAAGGAACTATTCGTGTAGCTCGGTATATCTACGTATGTAGCGACAGTTCATAGTACCAAGGAACTATTCGTGTAAGCTCGGTATATCTACGTATGTAGCGACAGTTCATAGTACCAAGGAACTATTCGTGTAGCTCGGTATATCTACGTATGTAGCGACAGTTCATAGTACCAAGGAACTATTCGTGAAGCTCGGTATATCTACGTATGTAGCGACAGTTCATAGTACCAAGGAACTATTCGTGTAGCTCGGTAATATCTACGTATGTAGCGACAGTTCATAGTACCAAGGAACTATTCGTGTAGCTCGGTATATCTACGTATGTAGCGACAGTTCATAGTACCATGGAACTATTCGTGTAACTCGGTATATCTACGTATGTAGCGACAGTTCATAGTACCAAGGAACTATTCGTGTAGCTCGGTATATCTACGTATGTAGCGACAGTTCATAGTACCAAGGAACTATTCGTGTAGCTCGGTATATCTACGTATGTAGCGACAGTTCATAGTACCAAGGAACTATTCGTGTAGCTCGGTATATCTACGTACGTAGA